>PVHP010008577.1:0-52734 GCA_004024765.1 Zapus hudsonius | reverse complement strand
CACAGGTGTGCTGTGACCCTCCTCATACTAGCACAGGTGTGCTGTGACCCTCCTCATACTAGCACAGGTGTGCTGTGACCCTCCTCATACTAGCACTTGTTAGCAGCCTTGAGACAGCACAGAGGACAGATAAGAAGGGCGTGACTACTTCATGCCTCTAATAAGTAGATGAGTCAATCCACTCCAGAGTTTCAGAATCTCCTGGTATGAATTAAAATCTTATTGATTGATAGCTAGTTTGAGCCAAGGCTTTTGTTTCAAAAGAATCAAAGAATCATCCTAGGTAGTCATCCTGGAAGGCCAGGAACAATTCTGGTAGCAACAGTGATGAAGAGAACATGATAACAAACTTCCGGGAAAGGAGTCAATATTAGGGTGCTGAATGGAATTTCAACATGTAAACATTTATTTTTAGTTGGTATTTATGTTTATGTTCCTTGTAAAGCACTGTGCAAAACTATTGATGATATTTTTCAGACATTTCCAGGGTTTTCCTATAGGGTATTTCTAATCAAAAACCATAAACTCTGATTTCTGTCCCAGAAAAGGTACCAGCTCATGTCATGATCCTTTTTGAGCATGAATGTCTTTTTTTATAATTATTTTTTATTGTCCATAATGAGTTACATTATTTAATGAGCAAACAATAAGTTGTTATCCCCCATTCCCCAATACCCCTCTTCCCTATCATCGATCAGCTGGATATCCTCCTCCTTGGGTAGTCTGGATCAGTCCTTGGGGCAGGGGACCATGGATAGTCTAGGAGACAGCCCGGTTCTGCCGGCCTTAGAGTGTTGCTACTGAGGGCGACCATGACTTTGGGATTTCTCGCCCACCAAGGCTCTCACAATCTTTCCGCCCCCTCTTCCGCTCAGTTCCCTGAGTCGTGGTGGGTGAGTATTAAGGCTGTTTTATTGTTGAGATGTTAGGGGCCTCTCTACTTCTGATTTAGTTTTTGTCGAAAATCATTGGTGTCTGTCTCATTGGCTTATCCTTTGTTGGCTGATTGGCTGTGGTCCTGGGACCACATCTCATCATTCTCTGCGGGGTTCCGTAAGGATCCTCCACAGTATGTCTGGGATGGCTCATCTCTTGTCAGATGTCAGCTGTCAGCCTATAGTTCATTGGTAGGGTTGGATGAGCCACAGCTCTCTCGCTGCATGAACATGAATGTCTTTTTTATATGGGGCTATTTTGAAATCACTTTGTAGGATAATAACATTTATGAGTGGAGAAGGCACAGAATTCAGCTGTACCTCAGGAAAGTGCCAGATGACGTCCCAAATTGTGGCTTCCTACACATGCTCTAAGATGCTGTCAAAAGCACTAAAAATGTACAATGCCTTGCTCATTTGAGAGACATTTTCTTTTCAGAATACAAAAGAATGTGAGGCATTTTAAATGATGCATTTAATATATTGATGCAAAGATACATTAAATCCAGCAATATTCTTTATGCACACAGTCTTACATCGAACTTTCACGAAGCATCTCCTCATCCTAGATGGCAATACAAAACTGCATTTTGAAAAATGTAAGACGGCAAGTGACTTTGAAGATATTTAAGAATTCTTGCACCTCTAAAATACTTCTGAGTCTTCTCACTATTAAGAGCCAATGAAGTATGCAAGGTCTGGAAGCATTTAATATATTAATAAGCTTCATGTTACTATAACCAAATTCCTCAGGCAATTAACTTGCAAGGAGACAAAGTCATAATTTGGCTCATGGTTCTGGAGGGTACACTCTTGTTCTGGGCTCCTGGCTGGGGAGGAATGTCATAACAGGTGTGCACAGTAGGACAAACCACCTGCCTAACAAGCCAGAAAGCAAAGAGAAAGAGAGGCTGAACTCCCTTCTAAAGCATATTCCTAATTATGTAAGGACTTCAAAATTGGACCTCACTGCTCAAAAAATTCATTATACTTTTCAATAATGTCACCCTGGGGATCAAGTTTTTAACACATGAGATTTTATTGACATCAACTATATTCGAAAGACAGCACACCACTTAGCAGAAAAATTTTACAATTCATTTCCTTTTCTAGTGAAGGAAATAGAGACCAAGTTGGATCCAGAGAAAGAGCAGACTCGGGGAAGCACAGTAGATGAGAGTGTGAGAAGCAGAAAAGAAAGGCAAGAATGAGAACCAGGACTTGGCTCCAGAGATTGTCAGTCTGCAAGGCTGAGAAGCACGTGAAACATACACGTGAGTCAAACACCAAATCGAGTGAGTCTCAATGCAGGGCACACAATGTCAGAAAGGTCTCATGTTTGATGCAGGGACATCAAGGCGCACAGAGTTGTCAGGGTTACTAGAGGATGGCAGCGAGGTGTGGCTAAGATGAGAAAGTGACTCTGATAAGAAAAGGTTTACTGGAAACCACTGTGATAACCCTGGACACTGAAGGAAATGGATCTCCCTTCCAGGAGTCAGACACAAAAAATGCTTGAAAAAGAAATGAGTGTTGAAACAAGGAAAGCCTGGGTGGTTTTGCGCCTCCCAAACATAGAATCTGCAGGGCAGCAGGCCCTCGTTAAGAGGACAGCAAACCATTTAGGACACGGTCATGCAAGTGCTGGAGTCAAGTACCAGGAGAGCAACATACCAGACCAGCGTTCAATGGCAGAAGGGTTGTGGGCAAGGTCAAGGACTACAGGCAATACCTACAGGGAGCCAAATCCAAGTAAGGAGAAAGGTAAGACGGTCAAGGTCATTGAGTGTTAACAGGAACGCAAGGGCTGGGGTTGCTCTCTGTCAGGACAGTAAGTACCACTTGTTGGAGGAGCTACTCACTGCAGCATCCAGATCCCACAGCCCACAGCTGGCAGCCAGTCTCGACCTTGAAGTTAGGATGTAGTACAGCAAAGGACTGGCCTATGAGCACTGTGACGAGCCTGACAAAGCAGGGCGAGGACTGGGTGAGAAGTATTTCATTTGGCCCACAGGACCCTCCTCACCCTGCCGAGGCCTGCCGGGCGGCTCAGCAAGGCTGACCTGCACACACGTCTCTGCTTAAGGCTCCTTAAGGCAAGAGTGAGGCCCAAGAAAAGAGCAGCAGTAAGTCATGTGTCGGGTTGCTTTGTTCCTAGCGTCCTGCAGCGCTAGGGTGCCAGCGCTCTGGCCATCGCTGCCCCACTGAGACAGGCAACAGGGGCAGGCTTGTGTGAACACCTCCTGGTGAGGTGCAGTCTCTGAGCCTGCTGCCTATGCCTGGGATTCCTTTTCTTGTTAGCACTATGGCATGGTGTAGAAGCAGGGGTTCTTGGCTTCCTGCTCAGTCCTCGATCATTGTCACCCTCAGACTCTCACAAGGCAGAATGACTCATTCTGCCTTGATTTTTCAACATAAGTTAGGAGACTGCTTTACCAAGTCCTCTTAGAGAAACACAAAAACAACTTCACAATGGTCAGTTGAGTGTGCAGACCGTTCAGAATCCTGTGGAAGGGTATATACAAAATCAGAAAGTGAGCAGAGCTTAATAAAGCGTCCTACATACACACAGGTAAAGGGTAGACAAGGAATGAGGGATAGCTCAGCACATGTGGTTAATGGCAGAAACTTGACAATACCTGGACTCGAATAAGAGAAAAAGAGGATCTTTTTAGGTATGTGTGTTTGTGTGTGTCCATGTGCAGGCACAGGTATATGCCTATGCATTCACTTGTGTGTGTGTAAAAGAGGGAGGGAAGTTGGGAGAAAAGAAGAGAGAGAAAGAATGAGAGAATAAAACGAAGATGAGAGAATTGGCTAAAGGGGTGTCTGATGGGAGTAGCGGCCTTTTGTGGGGACAGTGGCTTAGCAGGGACCAAGCTGAAGGGATCAGCACTCTTCCTTCACTCTGTGCCTCTGGAATATGTGCTATAATGGCTTGAGAGCCTCCCTCCAGTCAGAATGGCAATCATTAAAAAATCCACCAACAATAGATGCTGTTGAGGAGGGGAGGAACCCTCATTCCCTGCTGGTGGGATTACAAACTTGTACAACCACTATGGAAAGCAGTGTGGAGACTCCTGAGAAAGATGCGAACAGAGCTACCAGAGGACCCAGCTAGGCCTCTACTGGGCATCTACCCTCAAGATTCCTCACTTCAGCACAGAGACATCTGCTCAACCATGTTTATAGCAGCTCAATTCACAATAGCTAAGAATTGGAATCAACCCAAATGCTCATCACCGGACAAATGGATATCAAAGTTGTGGTACATTTACACGATGGAATTCTACTCAGCGGGAGGGAAAAAGGACATAATGAAATTTAAAGAAAAGTGGACGGACTCAGAACATATCATACTTAGCGAACTCACACAAGAACAGAGAGACGCCACACATTCTTCCTCATAAAATCGTCGGCGTTCATGGCTTTCTACTTCCTGAAGTTTGATCCAGGGCGACAAGCCACTTTACGCTCCTAGCACCATGCCGTCCCCAGCGTGGCGGACGATGACCTTGAACTGCAGGCAGAAGGAAATTCTTCTTGCCTTGAGCTGTTTTTGTCAGGTATTTCGTAACAGCAATGAGAAAGGCAATCCAGGTGCCCACGGGCTGATCTCTTCTCTGAGAGGATGGAAGGAAGCTGGTTGTTATGTTTGTTGCAAGCCTACAAACTAAATTTAGCTGTCACTACTGCCATGAACTGCTGCTTCCTGAGTGAGACAGCGAGGCAGGGGTGACTCTCTAGGCCAGGAAGGCCACAGTCCCCTTCCATCTCCAAAGTATGGTCTCCTTCTTGCACCCATACAGCACAGCCTCAGCTTGGGTGTCAGGAAACTATATAAAGGTGGTTCTGAGGCCAGGAGATAACAATCTAATAAATGGCATACTTATTAAGATTTTGAAAATAAATTTGACACCAGAAACAAAAAAAGAATAAATAATAAGAAAAATCATAACACTAAAAGACCCTCATTTGGGAAAGTATTTTGAATTTAACCACTTGCTTTTTATATTAAGTCATCTTGGTACTGAAGAGAAAAAAAAAGTGTTACATTATCACTGGAAACCCTGAATTCAAGTAATGTAGATTTGTCTTCAAGTTCATTTAACAAAGTGACATTTAAATTACTAGGAAGAATGGAATAAACTCTGTTATTTGCACTGTCCCAGTACACTGGGATGAGATGGTCCTGGGATCAGCGACTGATTAAGCTGATTATATACCTCATCCATGTAGGATGTGGCTTTCCACCAGCCACAATCAAAATACAATTTACTTCTGTTAGTATAATAATGTAGCTGCTATAAAAGGCAGCTCTTGGGAAGTGTTTTTCATTTACATTTCTCCTACTATTAGCAGGGTATTTTCGCAGCCTCACTCTATCTTCTCCCTGCCACCTCACATTATCACCACGGTATTTTTGGATTTCTGGGAGTCAGTGCTAGAAGAGATTCCAGATGCACGTAAGAAGGGGAAAGTCGTAGGGCTGCTGGCAGAGCACACACAGGTGCTACCAGGAAAATGTCAGGAAAAGCTGGGATGGTTCCTGAAGCAGCACTGGGCAAAGTCTTAGGTAAGGCAAGAAGGCCCCGTCAGTGCTGCGTCTGAGACTGGAGCCGCCAACCTGGGGAAGGGCGTCCTGTGAGCGGTGCCTCTTCTCAAAGGAAGCAGGCATGAAGGGATGATCGCAGAGGTAACAGCTCGTCCAAAGGAAAGAAACGTTCCTTTTTATTAGTAGTCGTAGTATTTTATAAATATTTTATTTATTTATTGACTTCCCCGTCTTCTACAGCTCTTGTGCAGGTAACCAGGGCTGCAACGGCCATGTTGGATCCCAGGCTCTGTCTCTTTGCACTCCTCACCCTCCTCCAGCTCTTGTATCTCCTCCTCCTCCTCCACAATGACCCCTGAGCCTTGGCCGGGGAGATCTAGATGGCTTCTACACCACTGAACTCTCAACAGTCATTCATGCTGAACAGTTTGATGAGTTTTGAGTCTTCCTATTATTCATTGCCGATTGCTAAAAATAAAAAAGTGACCAAAGGTGACAGAGCAACCCTCATCTACAGGCAAACACAAGTGTTTCGAGGGCAGTTTGATGGACACAACACATCCACTGTGGCTTTGTCTTTAATTAGCTGATACACTCCTCATGAAGGCCTGACACATAATAGTACCTAATAAGCAATATGCTGGATAAATTAGCAGCACAAAACATTCAGTCAGACATAGCTGTTCCATCGCCAAGACTGGGGATGCAGCTCTGTGGTACAGTGGGCGCTGAGCATGGAGCAACCTCTGAGTTCAGTCCCTTCCCTGTCCCCTCCCCCACACAAACACAAGAAAAGTCAATATCATCCTCTAACATGACAAGTTTTTATTGGCCAAGTAGAACAGCCTCTTTCTTGTTCCTGGAACAAAACACATAAGCAGCTCGTGGGAGGAAAGGGTGTCTTTTGGCTTACAAGCCCAAGGGAATCCACCATGGCAGGAAACGCCTGGCAAGAGCAAACAGTTGGGCATCACATCTCCAAGCAGCAGAGGAAAGGAAACAGTGTGAATGGTAGAGCACTTTCAAGGGCAGGACTATAAAGACCGAGGTCCGCCCCCAGCGACTCACCACCTCCAGCGAAGCTCCGCTTCCCAAAAGCTCCACTAGCCAGAGGCTAAGAATGGGCGTCATCACAAACACATGAGGCTATGGGGACAATCTATATTCAAACCAACACCTCAGATTTATTCTGTAAGACTCAACTTGTTGCTCTCATTTCAAACCAGGTTCCTTCTCATACATCCCTACTAATTTTCTTTCTCCCACTAGCCAGCAGCTTCTAATAGTCAAAACCATCAATTTTTATCATCTGCTTCAGATAAATGCTACACCTCAGCAGACCCTAAATTAAGCCTGCATTTCCGCATTTCAAAGTTTATTAAGGCAGTCTGCCAAACGAAGGCAGTCTGTTCTCCATCCACCAGCATCACTGTGAGAAGCTGTCCTTTGACTTGTAAAGGGAAAGCTGTTTGTTCGTTTCATGGTTATTTTCCTTTTCCAGTCTCCAGAGCGACCTCATGGACATGCATGGTGGATGTGTGACATGACCAGAGGATACAGATTCCAATGCAGAAATGAAGAGAGTTTAGGCGCCTTAAAGTTGAGCCTGGGCTCTGGCACTCACGTGCAGACACCTGCCCCATGGAGCATGCAGTACAACGGGTTATGAAAAAGGAAGTGGAACATGGAAAGTCTTTCTCAGCAAGGAATTCATCTCCTTGTTAAAGTTCCCTAAAATATGCCAAAATGTTTTTAAATTCAGAGCGCTATGCTTTATGTCATGAATATTTCATTTCTTATCTTCAGCTATTCTAGTTAGCATAGATGCTGAGGAGAATATTTCACATTAGATAAGGGAAGATTACATTTGCATGCACACGCATTGTCTTAGGCTGCTATTACATGATAGCATGAGCGGGGAGGTTTTAAACAGATTTCTTTCTCAGCATCTGGAACCGGAAGTCCAGGATTACGTAAGGCCTTGGCTGATGTGGTGTCAGACAAGGCCCACTTCCTGCTTCACAGAAAGAGGTTTCTCCCTCTCTCCTCACATGGTGAAAGCAACAGGGGAGCTCCCTGGGGACTGCTTCATAGAGGAACTAATTCTGCTCATGAGGACTCTGTGCCCCACTCTGTGACCCCATCTCCCCCTAAAGGCTCCATCTACTTCCTAGAAGGATCACTCAGGGGTTAGGATTTCAACATTATAGTTTTGGGGAAACAAACATTCAGAGCAGAGCATTCATTATGAAAAAACATACCAACCAGACCTCAGGGAGCCCATGTTATCTTGCCTGCAATAATGTTTTATCTAGCTCCGTAAGCAGGCAGAGTAAGCGGCTTCTGTAAGTAGGAGTAAGTGTCCACGGGAAAGGCTTTATAAATTAATGGCTAAGGCAGAATTGACATTTAAGCATTAACAAAAATTAAGCCAGTAAAAGTTCCTTCAGAAAGAATAAGACGTGCTCTCCTCTGCTGACCATAATCGGATGGTGGCATCTGAAAGGGAGTGTGTCATGCCGCTCTGGCAAATCTGTCGCGTGATTGCTGCGGTGGGGGCCGGTTCTAAATGCAGCAATTGCAATGACAGAATTCAACAGACCTAAAAACAGAGGCAGAAAATGCATGATTAAGCCACCCACCCTCAAATGAAAATGTTTGACACAGCAACGTTGACAAGGTCTAGGAGTTTTCACAGCGGCCAACTAGATGGAGTTCGGCTTAGGATTTTAAGTTTAAGTGGCTGACATAGAGAAAAATAACCTAAATGCGGCTGTCAGGTTTGGGGCTCCCGTAAACACCTCTTTTTCAAAGTCTTTTTCTCTGCTCTGGGATGGAGGTCTAGAGCAGGTTTAGCTGATCGTGCCCGTTCAGGCAGGGGCATTGGCCTCTCACAAACATGCCAGTGGGTTTTGAATCTGAGCTTTCCCAACTTCGTGCTGCTCAGGGAGAAAGGGACATTTCAGAACTGAGCCCAGGGAGAGGCCCCCACAGTGTATGAAGGCTGGTTAATTCCATGTTCTATAATTTAAAAGAATTTTTAAAAGATTTTATTACAGAGATTCTTGATTTAAAGTGGTACTTCAGGAAGTAATCAACTGTTTTACTGTCATAGTGAGATAATGGCCCTTCTCAGCCTGTATTAGCTTAGATCAGATCCATATCTTGGGCCACGTGGAGAACGGAGCATTTGAGAACAAACTGACTGGAAAGGGGTCTTTCAAGCTAACAGCTCGTGGATCAGGAGAGGACGCATACTGATCATGGAAATAAGAGAAGTGAAAAATTGTATCTACACCAGTTTATTTCTGATTGCCTGGCACATGAGAATGAGTAAGGAGAATAAGCAAGAGAAGCGAGAGAGAAAATGAACAAAAGAATAAGGATGTGGAAGAACAGCCCACTGGTGTCAAATATAAAGCTTCTTTTCATGATTTGGATGATTTACTCGATTAAGAATATCATTTAAAATACTTTCGTCTTGATCTGTGGGTGTTCCAGTGTGTGATTGCAGGGGCATGCATAGTACATTTTCGGGTCAGAGGATGGTTCTCCAATGCTGGTCCTCACCTTCCACCTTGTTTGAGGCAATGTCTCCTGTTCGTCACAGTCTAGGCCAGGCTCGCTGGCCAAGAGCTTCCAGGGCATTCTTTTGCCTCTGTCTGCCATCTCGCCACAGGCATGCTGAAATTACAGACCAGAGCTACTGGGTCCAGCTTTACATGGGTTCTGGGATCTGAACATAGCAACTCATGCTTTCCCAGGATGTGCTTAATCAGAAACCAGCACACCAGTCTCTCATTCTGCTTTCTTTTTTTTTTTATTTCTTTCTTTTTTTATATATTTATTGTCCATAATGAGTTACAATATTTAGTGGGCAACAATGAGTTGTTATCCCCAATTCCCTGCTGCCACCCCTCCCCAAACCACTGGATAACCTCCTCCATGGGTCGTCTGGATCAGTCCTTGTGACAGGGGACCATGGATAGCCTAGTATTCAGCCAGGTTCTCCTGGCCATGCCTCTGGATAGTCTCCCCCACCACAGCTCTCACAATCTTTCCGCCCCCTCTTCCGCATAGTTCCCTGAGTCGTGGTGGATGAGTAGTAAGTTTGCTTTAAGGTTGTGAGCTTAGGGGTCTTTGTGTCGAAAATCGTTGGTTTCTGTTCCACTGGCTAATCCTGTGCTGATTTAATGGCTGTGGCTGTGGGCTCCTTGTTCATCTCGTCATTCTCTGCGGAGTTCCATTTGGATCCTCCATTGTATGACTGTGGTGGCCCCTCTCTTGCCAGAATCTCAGCTATCGGCCTACAGTTGGTTGGTAGGGTTAGGTGAGCCCCAGCACTCTCGCTGCATCCTGAAAGATACAAACACAATCTCCATCGGAGAGTGAGATCAGTGTAGGTTAACAAATATACACAATTTTGGATTACCAGGATTCTATTTTTAGTAGCCTCCCTGTCAATTGGTCCCATAGTGCATCTTGTCTTGGGAGCCTAAGAGTACGGGATCCGGTGCCTCTCGCCCTGAATCCCAAGTTCCAGACAAGGGGACCCCCTCACTAAGTGGAAAATTGGCCAAATTTGAAAGCTGTTGATTGTCTCCCCCAGGCCCAGGTTCCTCCATTGCACAAGTGCTCCTTTCTTAGTTCGCTGTTCTCTCCCAGTAGGAGGTGTGGTCAGCCTACTCATGGCCGCAGATTGTGTTTCGTGTCATTGGTCTCCAGTTGTGGTTGATCATTTTCCCCTGGCAGCCTGTGCAGTGCCTTCCAGCACTACACTAACTGCCTTCTGGGGGCTGGATACTGTTCCGGACGTTGAAGGATCTCTCGAAGTCATTCTGCTTTCTTTACTCATCATTTTTCTACCCATCTATCACATATAACAAAATATTGAGATCTAGTCTTTGGGCTCTTATGAGAATTAGTCATTAATTTAAGCCAGCCTTTAAAAAATGTAGACAGATCACCTTAGTGAACACTCCACATCACCACCACCATCCCCACAACCATCACCATCAACATTACCAGCCCACCGTCACCACCATCAGCACCAACACACGTTAGCACCGCATCAACAACATCACCATTGCTACCACTACCACCAAGCCATCCCAGTTCCATAAACACCACCACTCTACTGTCACCAGCAACAGTCAAACTCAAGCAGTTTTTATTTTGTCTTATCTAAAATTTCATCTATGTTTCCTTGCTTGGAGTAGGCTATGAAAGTCTTCTGAAGTAAAAAAAAAGAACAATGTAATCTAGCCATAACATGATACCTTGAATTTATTAGAAAAAAAAATAGAGAGTACAAATTTAGAGGTGGATCTCAACTTTGGTGTGAGCAAAGATCGCTTATGATGGTGTTCCTGCAGCCTTTCACCATCCACCTGCTCAGTGTATAGTACTTCAAGTTAAAACTGTGGATGTCTGCCTTGGACTTTAAAAATACTCTACTTTCACTGGCATTGGTTTATAAAACATGACAATGTTTTATGGGAGAGTAATAATTTTTATTCTTCAAGTTCTGTAGCCTGAAAACCTAAATACTGGGAGATCCTTGAAATTCCAGAGCAAATTATTGGCATAGGCAGAAAGAAAACCCTGAGGACAAGCAAACAGAAATTCCTTTCCACCCATCACACTGCCTACCGACCATAAGAGCATCATTGAAATTCCACTCTCAACTGAAGCTATGTACAATTAAGAATCCTATGCTTAGAGAGCTTGGAAAAATTAAAATACATTTCTTACTGAATTTCAAAACTTCCTAAATGCAAGGAATTGTAAAAAAAAAAAAAGCTCATTTTTCATTCAGTGAGTAATAAAGTAAAAGGATGACAAATTGATATAATCAAGCCATCGACTCAAAATGAAGATCTATCTTGCCTTTCAGATTCCACAGGAACACTGCCTTCCTTGCCCTCGTAATTATCCTTCAACACCGAGGTGAGCAAGGGTTTAATGCAAATAACTAGCTTCCTTTCCAATGAGAATAATGTTTACATTTCAAGCAGCAGCATAATCTGTTGGCTATATTTACAGCAATAATCATTTTGGAGATTCTGACTTAAATTTTTAACATTGGCAAAGTGTTGAAGGGCACAGTTGCAAAATTATTCCTCATTTGCATGGGGAAGGGCCATCATGTTAGGGAGAGGAAATGTCGGCTTTCATTCACTGATCCATTCATTCACACACTGAGTGCCTACTATGTGATGTAGGCACTGGGAATACAGCTGTGAGAAAAATATCTTGTGCACTTACACGTCTTCATATCCACACCTTAGTTGGGGGAAGGACTAGTAATAAGGGATAACTGTGCTGCATAAAAATGAAGTGAAGAAGAAAAAGATTAGGGTCACTATTTCCTGTGGTCCCTGGGAAATGGACATTTGAACATGTCTGGTGTTCTGCTTTTTCCAGGTAGGGTCTTAGACTAGCCCAGGCTGACCTGGAACTCAGTCTGTTGCTTCAAGTTAGCCTTGAACTCACAGTGATCCTCCTGCTTCAGCCTCCCAAGTGCTGGCATTCTAGGCGTTCACCACCACACCCAGCCTTGAACGTGTTGTTGAGGGGACAATGGGACCTGGTGAATATCTGTCCTGACAAGAAAATCTGGGGACCTAGCAAGAAGAAGAAGGGGCAAAAGCAAAATCCCTCCGTGGATGCAGGTTTCGTCTATTCAGAAACAGCGAGTCAGCGAGCAGCAGAGCACGCCAAGCAGATTAGCAAGGAAGGCCTGCTGATGAGGTTAGGACGGCACGTGCACCTTGTGAGAGCCACGTGGGCCAATCCCACAAGGCCTTTTAAGCATTTCCCTTTTACTCTGAGATGGAAGAAGCCATTTGTGAAGCAATGCCACCCGGGAGGCAATGGCAATCCAGGTGGGATAGAGTGAGCAATGGGGGTGGTGACATGGAAGGAGACTATAGATCGATTTTTCAGGGAAATGCAACAGGAATTCCTGATGAGTGCAGGGCAGGGGTAGGGAGTGAGGGTTAAGGACTCTGAGTTTGGGTCTGAGTGCTAGAAAGAAGAGTGGCCCTTACTGATGGGAGAAAGTGGGACTGGAAGCGGGCCTGGGGAGGGGTAGAGAGGAGTGTGAGCAGAGAAGTCTCCCAGAGCAGAGATGTTCAGCTTGATTTACTGGTCCATAGTTTCAAAGGATGATGGCGGATAGGGATTTAAACTGGGGAACGACATGAGGTTATCAACTTAAAAGAGAGAGGTTTAACTCTGGGAACTGAGATGAAGAAGGGAGAGGAGGAGGAGGAGCTGGCAAAAGGAGACAAAGGCAGAAGCCTTGTGAACCATAGATCACCTCACCGTGGCAGGGCTGTTCTGAGGGTGAAAACTGATAGTTCCTCCTTGATTACAGAGAGTCGCGCTTGAAGACAGAACAGGGAAACTCTAGAATCTCCCAAGAAGATGCAGAAATAGCGGTCGGTAATTGGTGATGATGTTCCCGAGTCAGCTGATAAGATCATGAGTTTTGGAACAGATCTCCAAATCTGCAATCACTATGGAAT
Source organism: Zapus hudsonius (assembly GCA_004024765.1). Taxonomy (NCBI): domain Eukaryota; kingdom Metazoa; phylum Chordata; class Mammalia; order Rodentia; family Dipodidae; genus Zapus; species Zapus hudsonius. The sequence goes on along the minus strand of PVHP010008577.1, from coordinate 39,712 downwards.
GTTACTATGTCATGGTCGAAGCAACAAAGGGTGCCCTATATTATTTTTAAAAAGGTTTTGCACAATTCTGTAATCTACCCAGAAATGCAAACATAGATAATATTAGCAAAGTACCCAAATCTACCCTGAATGGATCAAGTTTCCATCAGTATCTTCCTTTGCATTATCTTGCTGTTTCAGCAATGTTGGTGATTATACACTGGCCACAAGCCTAAATGCCACTCCAAATCTCTAACTTAAATACATATCATACACAGTGTCATTGTGCCAAAGCCAAGAGGGGTTGATGGTCCCCTTTCTGAAACACAAAGATGCTCTTTTTGCGCCCCTGGATGCAGGTGTCTCGTTGGAAATGCTTTGAAAATTCCACCCATTCATTTGTCTGAGAAAAATAACTCACTTTTTAAGTTATAAAAATATACTTGCTCTTCCATATGAGTAGGTGGAGGGAAATGGGTAAAAATGTACCATTTCCAGCTAATTTGTTTATGTAGTAAAACCTTGAAAATATTTCAAAATAAACAGTCTGAGAGCTAATGCTGAAATGTTTGTCATACTTCCTGTTTTACTCTGAGCCTTTACTTGTGCACATGAAAATTAGATTAAGTCCGTTTCAGTACATTTAGAACTTATCTTCTCAAAGAACCATCTGCTCTAGATATAGGGTCAGGAAAAACTCAGATATCTTCTCAAAATCTTAAGTGCAATGAATATGAAGCACTAATTTTAGAGCATAGGAATGGAAAAGCATTAATCGTGCACTTACTCTGCCATACTTTAGGGTAGAAGGGAAGTTCCCAGGGCATCTGCACACAGTACCTGGATTTCATCTTGAACACTGGTGTTTGCTACTGAAATTATTTCAGTTACAGCTTGGACAGTTCTGAGCCCTAATTAAACAATGCTGGAATGTAGTGCTTAAAAACAAAAATGAAAGACCTATGTGTTTGGTATCATGAGTCAAAAAATGATATCAATAGCATTAATTGTTCATCTTTCTAATCTCATTCCTCTGGTTCAAAGCAGGAGTGTTTGATTCTTGGGACATTCTTCCTTGAATGGTAGGTGGTCAGAGAAGCCATCCGCCAGATAGACACGTGGCAGTGTTACCTCAGCTAGTTACTCAGCACTCTCTACAGTGAGGCACAAGGAGTAGGTGTGGTCCTAGACTCGGGCTGAAGTCGCGTTTATCTTGGATCTCATATAGGTATATTCTAACAGAGTTCTATATTAGCAATATTATAAGGGAGTTCAAAACCTCTGGCGTCCTCACAAGAAGTCAGAAGAAAGGCCATACAGCACAACTTTTCTTCCTATTATCTCAGTGCTGTGCTGTGGCATTAGCCGGTACCTATCATTTAGATTTAAACTATAATCAAGAAAATGCAAATCAAAATTGCATTGAGATTCCATCTTATCCCAGTCAGAATGGCTACTGTCCAAAAGAAAAAAATGCTGGTGCATGGGTAGGGGTGCACTGGGTAGAGGGAGGGACCCCATATCCTGCTGAGAGAAATGAAAATTAGTGCAACCACTATAGAAATGAGTATGTTGGTTCTTCAGAAAACTACAACCAGAGCTACCATGTAACCCAGCAATACCACTCCTCCGGGTGCGTACTTGAAGGATCTAATTCTGTGTACGACAGACACCTGCATATCCATGCTGACTGCGGCACTATTTATAATAGCCAGGTTATGGAATAAGCCTAGACGTCTAGCAACAGATGAGTGGATGAAGAAGTTATCGTGTGTGTGTGTGTGTGTGTGTGATGTTAAAGTAGAAGGAAGGCTGTTTGGAGGGAGGAAGAAGGGAAAAGAATCTAGATTTTATATATATATATATATATATATATATATATATATATATATATATATATATATATATATATATGACATGGAGGCACAATAGGGCTATCTGGGAGAAGAAGGAGACTTGTGAGGGGAAGATGAGGGAAGGCAATGGGCACAAATATGAGCAAAATATAATTAAATACACGTATGACAATGTCATAATGACATTCAGTATTTTATAAGCTAATTAAAATTTTTTAAAATATTTTATTTATTTATTTTCAAGCAGAGAGATAGAAAGAGAGAGAGAGCATGCAGTTTATAGCCTCTAAGGCCTGTTTGATCAATTTTTATATTAAATTTGTTCTACTAAAATAATTGGTGGAGTTCTATTTTCCTGATGGGACCCTGACTGATGAAAATCACCATCCTTAGAAGGAAGGAGCACACCCTGAAAGGTAGTATAAACAATTCCTAAAAACTGGTGGGTGGAATTTCCCTGGACTCAGATTGATGTGAAGTTTCCAGAAGCAGAGAGGTGTTGCTGGCTAAACCATCATGTCGTCAGACAGCAGGTACAGACAAGTATGCCGTGAAAATGTGGGAAGGAAGACAGGGAAAGGAGGAAGATAAAGAGAAGAGGAGGGAAGCTTAACCTTATATACCATCCTCAGTAAACATTCATCTGTCTAAAGAGAAGTCATACCTGAAACTCCCACAAGTCACAGGAGTCCTTGCCAGTCTGTAATGTAACTCTACCTGCTTCTTAACTTGCACTTTCTATTAATACCTGGTCCAGATGAAGTTCATTTCAAAAGTGAGCAACAATCCAAGATGTAATGGACGCCAATTATACACAGATACATACTTTGTCCTAATGGGAACAATAGCACTAAAGTTTTAATCTATCAAAGAACAAGAGCCATAGCACTTGATGATGTAGAAAGGCAAGCAAGTGAGCTTACAGCAGCCTCCCCGCGAAACAGAAGGGGAGAGCCAGCAGGCAGGCAAGAGACTGCACAGTTGTTAAGATCATTAGATTTGACTAAGGTCACTAGAGTTGGAGCAGTCTTTTATTTTGCATTGCTTTCAAGAAATGAATGTGAGAACCATCTCATTTCAATTAGGATTCATGGGAAACCTAAGAGCCTTGGCCCTTTATTACAAGGTAATTTCAGACATCTATTTGCTGATAAATTGAAGAGTGTGGGTTGAAAGTTTTTCATGGCAAGCAATCAGTACCAAATAACATAGCCTAGAATATACATACCTTATTAGCTTTAGGGAGCACAGGTAAAAACTAACATCGAATCATAATAAAAAATATGAACTCTTAGAAAACTAAAACCAGAATGCTATCTTAGATAGGATAAAGAATATCAAACTTAATATTGAATATCATACTTTCACTAATCATATAAGAGATTACTATCAAATGAAGAATAGGTCAGGAACTGGAACTGCTCATTTGTCCAGTGCTCTCCTTGTATGTACAAACAAGCCCTAGGTTGCATCCCCAGCACTCCGGAAAGAAAATAGTAGAAAAAGAGGCTGCCATCTACAAATTATTTACTCCCATATGAAAATAAAGCTAGCCTACCAAATGAATTTACATACCATAAGCAATTAAACTGTAGTAATAGTATCAGTTTTGAGAACAACAGAGCCTTTCTCAGCTCTGGGTGGGCTTAACTTAAAGGTTAGAATGCCAGGCACTAAACGGCCACCAAAACTCTACAAGCTCCTTGTGTTGTGACTGTGACCAGCAAAGAATGGCAAATACAGATGAGCAGAAGAGCAAGGTAAGAAAGGACTTCTTAGCAAAACAGAAAGTAAAGCAGAATGTGAAAGGAAACAGAACTGCTCCCAAGACAAGAGGGTGCCACTTGAACCAGAGGTTGTTATGCCCTTGGGGACTGTTGTAATCAGCTGAGGTGAGCATCCAACCAGACACAGTTTGTGGGGGAGTGGGTTTATTTTAGTTTACAGATCCAGGGGAAGTGCCACCAATGGCTGAAAAAGCTGGCTCCCTCTCACAGATCCAAGCAGAGAGAAAGCCCAAATGGCAGGCAAACACCAAAAACAAAGAGCAAGCACTCATTAGCAGAGCTCAAACATACCTTTGGGCTCTCCCTCCCACCAAATGGCATGCCCCCCTTATCATCTGTCTGCTAAGGGGCTAAAGTTGCAAACAATTTTAATAAAATTCTAGAGACTATGGAACCATACATTTACACTATCATATTCAAACTACCACATGGATGCAAATTAAGTATCAAGTCAAGGTGGATTGGATTGATTACATGGAACGTATGTGGGGACTTCTGATAGGTTGATGAGTTAGGCAGAAGCTTGGTTACGTCTTGGAAAGTCATCATGAGTCAGGACTTCTTTTTAAATTTTGGTTCCCAGATTATGCTTTCTGGACTTGTAAAAGCTCTGTGTTCCCTGGCTGTGTTAGTACATACAGATGTCTGCTTATTCTTTGAGGGGCTGCAACCCTAACTAGCTGCCTACAAAATGGGGGCTCATAACCTCCATCAATAGTATTACTATATAGATTTTCTTGTCTTTGAAGTGAATTCGTTGATTTACTATACTGTATTTAGTTGTAGGTTTTTATTATCTATTCTGTGAAGGTGAGGACTTTGAATTCTTCTACCTTGAATCATCCATGTTTCATTCCTTCTTTTTCAAATTTAAAGTAAATTCTATTCATTCTATTAATACTTATTCTAATACTAATTTTCATGGGGGCTCTTAAAAATAAACTAAAATAAATTATTAAATTATATTTGACAAGTTTTTAAAAAAGAAACCAAGTATAAGTATGGATTGAAAGCTATAATTTCTGAAAAACATAACTTGGAGAGACGACATGAATGGTAGACTAGATGCCATCAAAGGAAGTTTTGTGAGTGGAAGATTAGATCAAAGCTCCCCAAAGAGCATCCTGAAGCAGTGCGCTCACACACCAGATGGCTGGAATACCAAGAGAAAAGAGGACAGAAGACGGGATGACAAGAAGCACTGGAAAAAAGGCTATGACTTGAAACTCTTAAAACTTACACGGAAGAACAAGTCACAGAAAAGGATGAAAGCTCATGGCCTTCCTCTGCAGAACCCTTGTCACTAAGCAGGCAGAAAAGAGACCCAGAGAGACTAGTAAGTGTGTCTGCATAGAACAGAGGGGGATTCCAGGCAGGTGGGGGACCCTGGGGGTGCAAAGGAGAGAATTTGTTTTGAGGCAAACCTAGAGACAGAAGTAACCAACAGGCATAAGTAGAAAGCTGGGGGTGGAGAGGAGGAGAGACAATGAAGAAGCTCTGAGTCAAGCCCATCGTGGTAGTTTAAATGCTCGGCCCCATATACTCAGTGAATTTCTTTAAACTTCCTGCTAGAGGGGGCATGTCTCTGGGGGTGGATTTGAGCCCATGCCTACTAGGTGTGGTGAGAGCAGTTTGTGCGCTGGCTGTTCATGCTTTGTGGTGCTGACTGTTGGTGGTGACTTTCTGCTTTTCTCTGTGACAGGGAGCCAGCTTCCTCAGCCAGTGATGGTGCTCCCCTAGGCTCTGTGACCCTGAAATAAATCCTTTCCTGCCATAAATTGTATCTGGTTCCATGTTCATCCCAGCAAGGAGGCACTTACTGTAACACACATATGCATAGCCAGGCCCTGGGAAACTCTTCCTGCTGACATAGCGCATCTCTTCCTGAAGCCTTTCTCCCCAGGGCCACCTCTGTGTCTTGGGTTCTTCCATGTATGAATCCTGTGACGTGTTTCTCAGAACTTACCCTCTTACCTGCTTGCTGAAGCCCAGCGCCTTACACAACCTCTGTAAACACATTTCTAGTGATTTCCCAAGGCCACTGTTCCATCAATCCCCTCCACGAGTCACATAGCTTTACGTATAGCCCAGTTACCCTGAACTCTAGGGGCCTGAACCATATGCAACTCCATCAAAATAATGGCAGGCATACTGGTATGAGCTGAGATACAATATCTTACTGAGGATATCTGATTTACCTAAGCCTCTAAATTCAGGAATAGCATCACCAGTTGTCAGACTAGCTACAACATGTTCTAAGAAAGCATAACCAATATGCACTCAGAGAAAAAAATCTATTTTATTCAGAAAGTCAACACAATTGTTGAACTTCCAACCCGATTGATCAGAACAAAAATGCAGTAGACACAAAATGAGTATACCAGAAAAAAAAAAATAAGTAAGGAGTGTGCTCAGGTTCCAACAGGACATCTATACTACCAACTCCAAGGCTCAGTGAACTTCATGAGGCAGAAAGAATATAACAGCAGAAGATGGGGGAGAGGCTGGGAAACACTGTCTTCTGCATACAACAAGTCCATTACACTGATGAATTCACAGCAGCTATGGTTTACCTGCTCAAGACTGAGCTTGTCAATACTTCACCATCAACAGAGAAAGAATACATGAGACCCCACACCTTATAGATTAGCTAGTGGGACCTAATGGTTTCTAGGAAAGGGAAGTCAGGTTAATGAATGGGATGGCCACTGGCAAATTTCCTGTTCCCAAGACCATGCATGCAACTCTAGCTTACCTGAAAGGATTAAAACAAGGGAGGCATGAAAGGAAGAGTGGGATTAAAGGTATTAATGGGAGGAGAGAAGAATGAAAGGATCATTGGGGGAATAAGATCAAAGTACATTATTCACATGCATGAAAACGTAAAAAATGTAAACACATTTTAAAGACAAAAAATGAAATTTCTATATACCCTACAGGTAAAGAATAACATAAAAAGTTTATTTTCAACATAGTATCAAGAAAACCCAGCAGGAAAAGGATAATTGTGGTTTGAGTGTGTAAAGTCCCTCGTGTGTTTAAGCACTTTTGTTCCCAGCTGGTGGTGCTGTTTTGGAAGGTTGTGGAACCTTTAGGAGGTAGACCATTGCAACCAGACTAAAACTTAAGGTAAAACCACAGTAATCTTTGTTTCATCCAAGAGTTCTTAAATATGCACACAAAACCATAACTGTAAAAACTACAGGAATGAGAAGATGGTTCAGCAGTTAAAGGCACTTGCTTATGAGCTGTTGGCCTGAGTTCTATCCTTTTTAGCGCCCATGACACCAAGTGGTACATGTGTCTGCAATCCCCATGCTCCTACAGCACTAAGAGATAGAGCCAAGAGAGTCCAGAAATCCTCAAGCAGCAGGGCAATGTAAGAGAGACCTTGTCTCAAAAGAAGGTGTAAGGAGAAGAGAAACACCCCAAGGTTGTCATCAGACCTCCATACATGGGACGATACAACACAGTGCCCAGATATACAAACATGTCACACACATGTACATGTACATACCCACACATCACACACACTAATAAACAAAATGAAAGATCAATTTTAAACTTTTACTCTTCAAAATATAATATTTAAACAAGGCATGATAGTGCATGTCTGTAATCCCAGCACTCAAGAGGCTGAGGCAGGAGGCCAACCTAGACTACATACTGAGACCTTGTCAAAAAAGAAAGAAAGAAAGAAAGAAAGAAAGAAAGAAAGAAAGAAAGAAAGAAAGAAAGAAAGAAAGAAAGAAAGAAAGAAAGAAAAGAAGGAAGGAAGGAAGGAGAAAAAAGACATTATGGAAATTAAAGGTAAAATACATAGTAGAAGAAATTATTTGGCAAAGCATGTTCTATAAAGGACTGTATCCATAATATATAAAGAAATCTTGATTTGGCCCTGCCCTTTGTCTCCAAGAAGATGTGTACCTCTGAGCCTGCTGCCTGCCCTTCAGATCTGGGAATCTCAGTGTACAGAAGAGCCTTCAACCTCTTCACAGAGCTGATAGAAAGCAAACATAGGGAGTACTGGAGATCAAGTCTGATGTCCTGAACACTAAGTTAGCAAAAAGTAAGAAACATGAGCCCCACACCAACTTAGTCCCTTTTTATCAGTACAAGCCCTCACTCTGAAAGAATGAGGGCAAGTTAAAATTAATTACTTAATTAAATCTAAAGAAATAAATTCAATGAAATAAATTCAACCCAGCTCCGGATGCATAAGTTACAATGCAAGAATATTAATAATGTGAAAAACTAAGGCAATATAACACTCTCAGAAATTAATCCTTCCCTAATGGTCTCTACTTAGGTTGAAGTCGAAGATATTCCAGACACAGAATCCAGAAGAATACTTATGTATGTCTAAAGAAATCAAAGAATAAAATTAACTCCTAAACAAGTCCCATGAGGACACTAAAAAGAAACAAAAAACAGCTGGTCAAAATAAGGAAGGAGATAAAAGAATTCAACAAAGAGAAATACTGAAGAAAATCCAAACTGAAATACTAGAAATAGAAAACACAATAAGCCAAATAAAAAGTTTCATGAAGAACCTCACCAAAAGCATAAATCAAGAAGAGACCAGAACATCAGAGCCAGAAGACAAGGCAGAAGAATTGGAATACCCCAGCATGACAAAGAGTGTTGAGCATCAGCAAGAGTCTCAAGATATTTGAGACACAGCCAGTCTTCAGACCACTGAAATTGGCCCTGTGCATGGCTCCCTACCATACTCCTTGCCCTCCAGGCCAACTGATCTCAGCAAGTGGTTTGGGCGGGATGAGCAGCCCTAGTACCTACTGCAGGTCGCCGGAACAAGGGCAGAGTTAGATAAACTGGGCAAAGTGCTTACACTCACCCAAGTTAAGAACAGACCCAGCAGCATATTGTGGGATGGTCTTGTCCAAGAGAAACTCTGTACCTCGATCCTTACAAACAAGGATGCACCCAACAGGAGGATCCCAAATTCAGAAAATTTCACTATTTTCTAGTGGTCAACATTAAGGCAATGACATTGCAGTGGAATAGTCCTTTCCAACTCCAGTCCTCTCCGAGCCACAGACCTGCACTGCTGCTCGGATGGTCTAAAAGCAGGACTTGTTACTCAAGTGTGAAGAACCTGTTCTAGAACTGATCTAGAGCCCCCACCATGGTAAGTTCAAAATGGCAGCCTTCTGAAGTACCACCTTGGGTTACCAGGTGGAATGGGACAACTATGAGCCCAAGAGATATGAGCAACTGTCTGGGAAGTTGGAGAGCCCCGAGATTTCAAACCGGTGGTGCACGCCACCTCCGCTTTCTCACTCCCCCTGCACAGAAGAGAGCTGTCATAGGGTAGTAGACAGGGTGATTTTCCTGATACCTGCTGAGTGGATTCTAGTCACACATCTAGTTTATGTTGTGATTATTTAAGCTCCATTTGAGGGGGGATATTTGGTATTGTGGTGGAGTCATTTACATTGTTAATAAAACATAGTGACAGAATAGATATTTTGGATGACCAAATCTAAGAATCATGGCATAAAAGAGGAGTTACATTCTAAAGGCATATAAAATATTTTCAATGAAATTATAGCAGAAAGTTTTCCTAAATCAGGGAAAGAGATGGCATTTCCCATACAGGAGGCATTGAGAAAATTATAAAGACATGATCATAAAAGAACTTCCCCTCACCATATCATAATTAAACCACTAAATATACAAAACAAAGAAAGTGTACTGAAAGCAGCAAGACAGAAACACCAAGTCATGTAAAAAGGTAGGATAAAACTGTTTTCTCAACAGAAAGTTTAAAAGCCAGAAGGGATTAGAATGATGCATTTCAAATTCTGGAGAAACCACTAAGACACCTCTACAGAAGATACTCCAAGAAATTCTCCTCACTGAAGAGAAAGATAAACACATCTATGAGGTCACAGGAAATAATAAACCATAAATAAATAATAAGAGGGGAATAGGAACTCCAAAGTACTACAAAAATAACACAATTGCAGGAAATGATACTTTTCCTTCAATAATAACACAAAGCATTAATAGTATCAATTCTCCACTCAAAAGACACAGACTAGCTGATCAGATTAAAAGGCACAGTCCTGTCTGCGGCCACACCATCCTGAACGTGCCTGATCTTGTCTAAAAGGCAGAGTCCATCTATCTGTTGTAGCCATGAAATCCACCTCACTGCAAAAGACAGATGCTACCTTAGGACAAGAGGAAGGAAAAGGAACATTTTCCAAGCAAATACAACCAGTAAATAAGATGTCACTGTTCTAATACCTGACAAAAATCAGCTTTAAACCAAACCTGGCCAGAAGAGATAAAGAAGGTCAGTTTCACTTATTAAGGATACAGTAAATCCATAAAGAATAGATAAAATTCTAAAAATATACACATCAAATCCAAGTACATTCAATTTCATAAAAGAAATACCATTAGAAGCAAATTCACAGATTAACTCTAAAACGATAATAGGTAACTTCAACATACCACTTTCACCAATGGAGTCATTAGAAAAATATAGAGAGAAACATGGGAATTGGGGCCATCATAGATAGTTGGACTTAACAGACCTCTATAGGACATTTCACCTAAACATTTAAAAATTCCCATTCTTCTCAGCAACCTGTGGCAATTTCTCTAAAATAGATTAAATATGAAGAAACAAAACACACACACACATTTTTTTTTTAAATTGGCTGGGTATGGTGGCACACGTCTTTAATCTCAGCACTCTGGAGGCTGATGTAGGATTGCTATAAATTCAAGGACACTCTGAGACTACATAGTGAATTCCAGGTCAGCCTGGGCTAGGATGAGATCTGTGATGGTTAAATTTATTTGTCAACTTGATCTATGTAATAATCCATAGTAATCTTAGACGGGTCTCTGAGTTTGCCTGCAGGAAGGATTGACAAAATCCTTTTAGGATTTTGGAGAAGGGAGTTCCCTTCTCCAGAGTGAGCCCTTCCCCCAGTGGGTGGGCCTTCCAAGGGGACTAAATATAAGGAAGCTTGAGGAGAAGGAAACCCTCTTCCTTCCTCCCCCGGCTGCTGGTGCTTGCTCATGACTTTCATTCGCATCCTGCTCTCCTACCTTTCCTGGACATTGGAACCCAGTTTCCTCAGCCTCACATCGTGGACTGAAGAGCAGCCGCTCCCCAGGGAGCCATCAGGCCTTCTGGGCTGGATTGGGACTGCTGAGGCTTCCAGCCACGTGGACTGAACAGCTACTGGTTCAATTCACCTGTGGGCCTGCAGACTGCTATTGTTGGACTGTGGTAAGCTACCACAATAAATTCCCTTTTACTACAATCCATTCTGTCAACTCTGTTTTCTCTAAAGAACCCTGACTAATACAAGATCCTACCTCAAAATTTTTTTTAAATTAAAAAAGAACTTCACATCAAAATAAAATTTACAATATAAAGGAAAAAAGAAATATCTCCCATATTTATGCCACACTAAATAACTACCCCGAGTATTGAGGTGATTACTTATAAAATTTTTGTTCACTTCTGAGCACAGTAGTGACTAAAATACTTAACCAATTTTGGTTCCCTATAAAGACAGTCTTCTAGGTCCAGAAAGATAATGATTAAATGATGCTGTGGTTAGCTTCCTAGTTGCTGCGCAGAAAGAACCCAACAAAAGCGACTTGTGGAGGAAAGGGTTTATTTGGCTTACGGACTCTAGGGGAGACTCCATCCTGGCAGGAAAGATGATGGCATGAGCAGAGGGGTGGACATCACCTCTGCCACAGCACTGGAAATAGTGGCAGGAAGGTGTGCTAAATACTGGCAAGGGGAAGCTGGCTTATAACCCCCATAAGCCCGCCCCCAACAACACAGCTTCATCAAGGTTGTAAAACCCAAACTGCCATCAGCTAAGGATCGATCTATCAGAACACATTCATTTGTTTGTGGGGGACACCTGGATCAAACCATGACAGATGATAAGGTTGTTTCCACCTTATATGAAGATAATTGCATCTTCTCTAGTACAAGGAATTTGTACTGCATTATATGGAACCAGCACCCAGTGAGCTATGTCTTTTATTTTTGTGTGTATAATACATGTGTTAATTTTATTTTCATATCATTCTTACATGGATGGTTGTTTAGATGGATAAATGAGACAAATCAAAGAAGGATTAGCTGTGGATAACATTCTGCTTAGCAGAAAGAATATTAATATTCTCTGTAAAATCAGCTAATGGACAGCTAAGCACTAGGAAGTCCTGTTTGAAGAATTTGCAGATCTACTGATATCAGCTTCCTGATAGTCGACTTCTGGTTGAAGAGGTTTTTTGCAGTGGGGATGTGTGCATTTGATGAGTGCTAATTGCATGGCTCCAAATCTTCTGTAGCCAATCCGTTTGCAGCTGCTATCGAAGCTATTTTGCAAACGTCTGAAACAGCTGTCAGCATTCTGTGAGGGAAGCTCTTCAATCAATGAATTGACAGAAATGCAATACTTAGAGTTTTCTGAGCAGAAGGCAAGAGAACATAATAGACATGTATTTAGTGATGTAGCCAGCAATGAAATGGAAGGAGTGATACTGCCATTGGGCTGTGAAACATTGAAGAACATTTCATGCTCATGGGCAAGGAGATGAACTCACCTCCTGCGGGGGAGACCTGAGCAGTCAAATGGGGTGCTTGAGTGTCCTGAGGATACAACCAGAGCAATCTTGTTTCCCATCAATAAGAATGCTGCTAGTGGTGCAGAGCAGCATTGTAAATCATATTTTAATTAAAATTTTAGTACTTGTTGATGTTATTTGTTTATTGTCTCAATAAAACATTTTTTAACAGATGACATCTGGACATTTTGCTTAATTTCTCTCTCTTGCTCTCTCTGTATTCTCCATAAAATTCCTTAGTAAATCTAATTGTCAAAAAAAAAGCCATCAGACTGTCAGCTCTGGAAAAATGAAACCTTTCATTCTGCATGATAGTTTGGATTTTGAATGTTCCCCAAGGCCCATGTTTTAAAGGTTTGATAACAACACATGGTGTTACTGAGAAATGGTTGAACTTTGAAGAGATAAGGCCTAGTGAAGGTCTTTAGGTCATTGGAAATATGTCCTGAAAAAGGACTGTGGTATCTGGATCCCTTCCTCTTTCTCCCTTTTATTCCATCTTCTTTGCCACGGGCTAACCAACCATTGCCTGGAACCCCCCCACACACCCCCAAAAATGACTATCAACCAAAATAAACTTTTTATAAGTTAGCTGTCTCCAGTATTTGCTAAGGTGATGAAAAGGTGACTAATAATTTCAGCCCCAGAATCAGTGTGGTCAGAACAGAATTGCTTTTGTGTGATATTGGCCTTAATTATGCCCTGGAAAGACCATTTCTTAAGAGAAAACTTAGGTTACTTTTTAAAAAGTCAATTAATTTGTTTTAGTATATGTACATGTGTGTTATGTGGTTGTGTATATTCATGTACACATGCATGAGAGACCATATGTGTGTGTGTGTATGTGTGTGTGCCTGGATATGTGTACAGATCAGAAGTTGATATCATGTATCTTTGTCAGTTGCTCTTCACCTCATATTTTGAGATCCTCACTGAGTTTACTGTTTTGGCTAGATTAGTTAGTCATCTGGGATCACAGGTGCACAGCGCCGTATCTAGCTTTTATGCGTGTGCTAGGGATCTGAACTCAGGTCATCATGTTTGTGTGGTAAGTACTTTACTGACAGCCATCTTCCCAGCCCTTGGATTCCTTTTAGCCTTGGTGAAGTATTTCCTTCTTGGGTAGATGGCAAACAACCATGTTAGAGCATGCATTCTGGATCTTCATTAAATCCATTATGTCAGACCTGTCTGATGTCACTAGTTTGGAAGCCTGAAAATTACTGAAGACTTCAAACATTCAGGGGAAGGTGTGAAAGGTAAATTGCATCTAATCTTTAGTCAGTTTCAGCTCTTTGTATGATAGCAGCTAAGACTCCTGTTACAGTTACCTTCTCATTGCTTGAAATAAAAAAGTCAATGCCAACAAGTACAAGTTGACTGAATATCTATCTATCTATCTATAGATATAGGTATAGATGATATAAATATAGATATATATTCAAGACCCACCCCTAGTGGCATGCCTCCTCCTGCAGGGCTAGAGTAGGAAGCTTAATCTGAATCAGAAATACCTCAGGCTATGAGGGACATACATTTATACATATACATTCAAACCACCACATTCTGTTCCTGGCACCCATAGACTCATGGTTGTCTCATAATGTAAGCTGCAGTCAGTATAACTTCAAAATTTCCCATATTCTTTACCAACTTTAGTCTAAGGTGAAGAGATATGAGGGTGAGTGGGAGGGTATCATAACGATTTATTGTCTATAATTATGGATGCTATCAACAAAAAGTTTGAACAAAGTCTCATCTGAAATTCAGGACTATCTCTTAACTATAAGTCCTGCAAAATCAAAACACAAGTTGCATACTCCCAAGACATCATGGCACAGAGTAAACATTTCCATTGCAGAAAAGCATAACAATGAGAGAATAGACCAATAAAATCAATAACATCAAAACATCTGCAGGTCCAAGTCCAACATTTATAACCAGAGATGAAGTCTCTAGGTTTTCAACTCCATGCCTCCAGCTGAGCTGCTCTCAGCCTGGGAAAACGCCATTCCAAGCCGGCAGCTCTCCAGGTCAGCCATTCCAGAGCCCTGGTACATTCAAAATATTCTTGGGTACACACTGAAAAACACAGTTCATCTTCAGAACTGCATACAGTGGCCTTACTGGGCCTCCATACTGGGATTTCAACCCTTATTCACATTGGCACATCTCAGCGGCTCCTGGAACTGATTCATCTTCATGACCTGCTTCCCTGTAGGTTTCATGGTTCCAAAACCAGTACCAGGTGTGTGTCATAGCCAAATTTGTAAATTCAGGGGGGAATGAAGTTTGATCTTGAGGAGCAGAATTCTCTTTCACTAGCCTTCCTCCAAGCCACCTCCTTTCAAAAGAATTTGAATTGTTACTAGCGTAAGCCTTCCACAGCTCACCCTCAAGTGTCTTTTCCATTGACCCAGTGCCAAACAGTTGGCCCATCTTTAATACTGGGAATCTCTTCAACAAGTAATCTGAAAGCAGTCTCTGTGCCTATAACTTCAAACTTTGTGGAATTTTTCCTGTGATATCTTTCTGTTCTACACCTTCTGCCACCAGCCCATTAACTGTTAAATTCAACCTTGCTCAAATTCTCAGGGCTTGGGCTAAAGAACACAGCCAACCTTTCAGTAGTCCAGTTCCAACAAATTCTCTCCTTCCCCTTTTAAAATTCATTAGCCAAACCTTTACAGTCCACAATTCTCTCTGCATTTAGCATTTTGAAACTGACCAGAATAGCCCATCAAGCTCTGTATAGAACACTGCAAGGCTTCTACATTCTTTCATATTCTTTTTGCAAACAAGTTCCAAAAGATGAAAGCCCACCTGGCCAGGTTCATCTCAGTATTGTGAGAGATTAGGGTGACTGGGACCCCCAAAGGTAGCTAGAAGTGTCCTTGGACTTGTGCTGACAGGCAGGTTCTGCCTTACCTGACCCCCTCCCCTTGAGTGGGAGGTGTCTCTTTCTAGAGTTCAGACCTAATCCTGAAACTGATTGGTCAAAGAGAGACCAACCAGCTGTTTCTCTGGCTCACCTGGTCACACAGAGCAGGAAGTTTTGCTTTGTTTTCTCTCATGGCTGCCCACCAGAGAGACATCTGAATCCCCAGGCCTAGGTGAGGGGGCTTAGAGTTCTTTACCATGTGAACCTATTTTTCCTCAAGATTGGAAGTCTCTTATATCTTCCCTTCTTTCTCTTACTAGGCTGGCAAGCAGATTTCATAGATATGTAGCTAAAACCTCCCCTATGTGCTCTCTCCTCACTAATGGCTGGAGATCTCTGTAGCTTCTTTCTTTTTCGATAAGTCTCCCACTATATTTTATTTTCTTTAATTTTATAGAATAAGAATCTGAGCACTCTTGAGTTTTAAGGTGCATTGGAATTATCTGGGGACCCTGGCTTTCCCATTAGAGTATTGATCCCACTTCTGGGACCAGCTTTCTGTTGCAGTTTCCTTCTCACTGCTGGCACAAACACCTGACCAGAGCAGCTTATGGGCAGTAAGGATTTATTTCAGTTTTACAGATTTCAGTGGAAGCTTCATCATGAACCTGACTCACTTCATAAATCCATAGCACAGAGAGAAAAAAAGCCAATGCCAGCAAACACAAGCTGACTCTGAACACACATCTTAGGGCTGGACTCAGAACCACCCTAGTGGCACACCTCCTTCAGAAGGGCTGGGACAGGTGGCTTAATCTTAATAAAAGAATACTAATTCTGGCTTTGTGGGACAGAGATTTACATTCAAACTACCACAACCCCTCAGCTCTGTGGAAGGGGGTTGTGCATGCTGCTTACAGGAGACTCGGTGTGTAATGAGAATCTTGCATTTCCATATAGAGGCTCCATATCTGCAGATCATACCTGATGATCATTTCCTCTGTGTGTGTGTGTGTGTGTGTGTGTGTGTGTGTGTGTGTGTGTATGTGTGTGTATACATGCCACGGCAAGCATGTCCTGGTCAGAAGACAACTTTCAGTGTTGGCCTCACTTGCCACCTTGTTTGAGGTGGGATCTCTTTGTTGCCCCCATGGCTGTTTGCCAGGATAACTAATCAGCAAGCTGATTTTTTTCTCTTCCTCCCATCTTGCCTTAAGCATGTAAGGATTACAGAAACATGCTAGGCTTCGATGTGAGTGCTGGGTCCTCATACGTCTACTGGGTCATCTTTCCAGGTCTTATTAGCTGTTTCTGATGCTGAAAGCACAGGCAGAGGCAAGCGGCCAATGTTGTCCACTGCCCTGCCCTGTGTCAGGTCCTTTTCCCTCTGCTTCTGCCAGAAATGGCTTCTGGTGATTTAAAGGGCCAGTGGCCTTTTAATTTCTTTTGAGTTATCTCCTCTTTATCTGCTCTGTTTGTTTGCTTTTGCATCAGAAATTAAAAGCTAGGACACTTAAAATTACCAGCATCTATGAGGGAAATTAGAAAGTGACTATGCACGTGCAGGGAATATTGCAATGAGTTCTTAGCTTTGCACCTGTCTAATCGTCAGCAAAGAGACAACCTGCAGCAGTACAAAGAGAAAACCAATACAAACATCACTCCACCCACGAGAGAGAGGAAAAATCCAACTTCCAGAACTAACACACTGTTAGATTCATATGTCCAGTTTTCAACAATAACAACAAAGTATTAAGGCACAAAAGAAAGAGATATTTGGCTTATTGAAAGGAAAAAGAACCAACAATATAAATCGTTCCTAAGTATACGCAGATGACAGATCTCTAGGAGATACAAACTAAGCAATGGTTTCACAAGCACCAGAAAAACTGAAGAAAGATGGGGAGAATATCATGAAGATGGTGAATACACAGCATGAAAATAGTTATGAAGGGAGTAGGAATCCCTGAGAAACAAAAACACATTCAAGAGCTGAGAAGCACAATAAGTGAAATGAAGCATTCCCTGGAGGATTCCAGAGCAGATTTGAGCAAGAAGAAAGGATCAGAAAACTTGAAGAAAGGACAGTAAGATTGATCAAGTATGAGCAACAGGGAAAACCTGATAAGGAAGAAAAGGAAACAGAGCCTATGGTATCTGCAGGCACCTGCTCGATGACTAGTGTAGGAGCTTCAGGGGAAGACAGAATGATGCAGAAATATTATTCAAAGATATTCTGGCTGAATATCAAAAAGGGAAATGAACTCTGCACAGGATGGACACAGACCTACACCACCACAGAGTGTAATCAAGCTGAGGAAAATCAGAATCTCAAATACCACAAGATGGGAGTCATTTGCAACATATAAAGGTACTCAGTAAGGTTATCTGCTCCTCAACAGAAACTCTGAAGGCTAGAAGGGCGATAGAGAGCTGAGAGGAAGACTATCGATCAGAGTCCTACAACCAGCAAAACTGTCCTTCAAAAGCAAGGGAGAAATGAAGATATTCCAAGACACAGAGAAGCTGAAGGAGCTCGTAGTCCATAGTTGTGCTAGCAAGACCTGTCAACAGCAGCACGGGAGGCTGCAATAAAGGACACTGCACAGGAAGTCATGTAATGCAAGGAAGTATCACCAATGAAAGCTACATGGGCAATTATAAAACCTGATAGTGTTGGAACATCAGTTTATAGCCACTGTTTCCCCTACATGACTCGGGATTAACATATTAATAAGTAATTATCAAGTCTAGAAATCAGTGCTATTGTAACTGTCATATGTATCTCCACACTTTGTTTTCTACATAATTTTAAAAAATTAATGTATAGGGCTGGAGAGATTGCTCAGTGGTTAAGGTGCTTGCCTGCAAAACCAAGTTCAATTTCCCAGTACCTCCGTAAAACCAGATGCACAAAAAGGGTGCATGCATCTGGAGTTTGTTTGCAGCAGTTGGGGTCCTGGCGTGTCCATTCTCTCTCTGGCTCTAACTCTCTCTCTCAACCTCTCTCTCTCTCTCTCTCTCTCTCTCTCTCTCTGTTTGCAAATAAATAAAAAAATTTAATGAATGTATAAAAACAATTATGTTTTTGGAAATGCAATATAAAAAGATATAACTTTGTGACATCAATAGCCAAGCTGTTATGGAAGAAGAGTTTTATTTGTTATTGAAGTTAACTGGTATAAATTCCACCTAGATTATGATAACTTTAGATATTGAATGTAAATTCCATGGTTAGCCATAAAGAAAATATCTATAAAATATACACAGAAGGGAAGTAAGGATGCAATTAAAACATTTCACTGCCAAACATCAACCTAACAAAAAGGCAGCAAGGTGAGAACAAAAAGCTATAAAGATATAGAACATGACTTATTTTGAATGTGACTAAACTCTCCAACAAACATGCAGAGAGCTGCAAGATGCATAAAAATAAAGGGGATCCAACTATGTATTAGCTATAAGAGGTAAAAGTGAGTAGGTTGAGAATTAGGTTAGAAATAGGAATTCTGCAAACAAACCATAGCCACAAGGCATCAATATTCTCAACAGGCAAAATATGGAAGCAACTCAAGGTCCTCTGATAAGTAGACAGATGAGCAAAATGTGAGAAAAGTGCAATTTATGTGTACATGTATGTGTGCACATGTACGTGTGTGTGTGGTGCTGGGATTGAACCAGACCTTGGTGGAGCAAGTGCTCTTCCTGACATTGAACTACACCCAGCCCAACAAGTATAATTTACCTACAAGAAAATATTATTCAGTTATTATTATTTTGCGGTGTGAACTGGAGTGTGTGTGTGTGTGTGTGTGTGTGTGTGTCTGCATGCGCATGCTACAGCATGCGTGTGAGGTCAGATCACTGGGTGTCAATCCCCTCCTTCCATCTTGTTTGAGGCAGGGGTCTGGTGTTTGCACTACAGGGAGCAGGCTTGTTGACCGGTGAGCTTCCAGCACTCTCGTCTCCATCTCCTGTCCTGCCATAGGAGGGCTGAGACTCCAGACAGGAAATATCCAGTTTTATGAGGGTTTAGGAAATTGTATTCAGCCCCACATTGCTATGATGAATAACACAGTTTATGGAAGGAAGGGATTTTTTTCAGTGAAATGTTATAATTGCATCCTCACTTCCCTCCTGTGTATATTTTATAGATATTTCCTTTGTGGTTAACCATGGGAATTACATTTAATATCTAAAGTTGTCATAATACTAGACACAGTTTATGGAAGGAGGGGGTTTATTTCAAGCTTACAGATCCAAGGGAAATTCCATCGATGGCAGAAGAAGTGCTTACTTCTATGCATCCAAACATAGAGACACCAGCAATAAGCAAACATCCAACACCTGAAAATAGCACAAACTCCATTGAAGCTCAAACTCCTTCACATACCTTTGGGCTGGAATTCAGATTCACCCCAGTGACATGCTTCCCTGTAGCAGGAGCTTGCCTGCTAGGGGCTAAGGCTGCAACTCAATTTTAACAAAAACCTGAATCTATGGGGCATACATTCAAACTACCAAAGGGATCTAAATACAGGAGGGCATGCTTGTGAAGAAAGAACTTGATACTCTGGGTCATCATTCTAGCTCTATTATTCAATCATTAAAAGAAATTCTAGTACACAGTACAGCATAGACAAATTTCAAGGACATCATACTAAGTGAAGTAAACTAGCCAGTCATAGAAACACAGATATGTTTCCATTTATATGAGGCACAAAGAGTAGCCAAATCCACAGGGATAGGAAGGAGAATGGTGGTTTCCAGGAGCATGGGGAGAGAGGCAATAGAGTGCTACTGTTCAGGGTTCATTGCTTCCATTTTACAAGGCACAATCTCCTGGTGACAGAATAAGACACCGCTTGCACAGCAACATGGACGCATTCAACACCACTGTGACTTACATGGTTAACATGGTTAATCTGTGTTGTGTGGATTTTATCACAGTTTAGGAAATAATAAATAGGGCTGGAGAAATGGTTAGTGGTTTCAGGCACTTGTTGACAAAGTCTGATGGCTTGGGTTCAGTGCCACAGCACCTACATAAAGCCAGATGCACAAAGTGGGACATGGGTCTGGAGTTCATTTTCAGTGGCAAGAGGCCCTGATACGTCCATATTCTCTCTCTCTCTCTCTCTCTCCAATAAGTAATATATATTTTTTAAAAAAGAATAAGGAGACATCACTGTCCAGCTAAGGGACAAGAGGTTCATGTGGAGATCCGATCAAGGAGAGTGTCAAGGAAAAGCAGGAAGGGATATCTCAGCCGACTGTCTTCTTACTTCTTCTTTATTCACTCTTTTCCTTTTTCTTATTTATTTATTTATTTTGGTTTTTTGAGGTAGGATCTCCCTCTAGCCCAAGCTGACCTGGAATTCACTATGTAGTTTCAGGGTGGCCTTGAACTCACGGTGATCCTCCTACCTCTGCCTCCCAAGTGCTGGGATTAAAGGCATGCGCCACCACACCCGGCTATTCACTCTTATGCTACATTTGATGAATAAACTAAATTCTTATGGCCAAAGAATATGAAATTGAGGTACAAATGCTTGGAAACAATTAGTGTTTGTGGTAATAAGATTGTGTCAAATCTATTAAAGAATTTTATCATTGTTTTTAGGATCTTCAGATTCACTGTGTGTGTGTGTGTGTGTGTGCAGGTGCACTCATACATACATGTGTGCACTCATGCAGCTGTTTGCAGAGAGGTTAAGAACATATAAAAATGTAAGTGGTAATTCAAAAACAATCTTTCCTGATAACATTTTGTTTCTCTTTCAAGTTATTTAAATATGTTGTATTTAATTGCTGTTTTCTTTTCTAATGTTAAAATAATATTTTTCTATTGTTAGTATATGTTTTTAGCACTCAAGCCCATGTGTCCAAACTTAATGCCATGTGTGGTATATTTAAAATCTAATTAAGCTGGTCTGAAAATCAAATAAGGTAGAAACATACTAAAATTTTTTCAAAAAACATAAATTGTTGAATAAACAAACGGTACAGTTTTGTGTGGGGTATTGTTTATAAATCTAATTTTGAAGAAATCTTATCAGGTGAAAATTTATAAGCTAAAACATGATGTTGTGTAATATGCAGTAGATTCACTTTAATTCCTCAAGGTGCTGAACTTTGAGTACTCCAATTAAATAATCATTATAATAATTCACTTATAGAAGTACACAGATGATGGCTCTGCATACAAAGAAGATGAAGGTTCCTATAAATACGTAATTAGAAAATAGAAACAGCATTACATTTTCTAAGAATAAGTAGAAACACCTTTATCTTGAAAATGGTAGAGGAGGGAGTCATTTTATAAATAGCTGGTAGTTCTCCGTGCTAGCCTTCAGCCCACATTGCTGAAACACAGCTACGTTGTTACGGTTTGGATCTTAAATGTCTCCCAAAGATCATGTGTCTTGATAGCATAGGTGGGAAGTGGTGGAGATATTGACCTCTCTCTCTATCTCTCTCTCTCTCTTCTGACCAAGAGATGACAATCTTTGCTCTACCACAAACTCCCTGCCGTGATCTATTGCCTTGTCACAGGCCCAAAGCAGTGGGGACAAAGAGATAAACACCCTTTGTGTGAAACCTCTGAAGCCATGAACCAATATAAATCTGTTCCTCCTGTAAATTGACTATCTCGGGTGTTTTCCCACAGCAGTAGAAAGCTACCGTACTCCTCAAGGACTATTACCTATAGAACTGTTATGATAATCAGTATCTGAGTAGTCATGCTCCAGGAGCTAAGATGTCTTTTCTAAGGCTAAAAGGAATGCATCTTCTTCAGGGTTACAAGTTTCACCGATATTCTTCTATGCAATAAAATAGAGACGGAGCTCACAGAACATCATGGCAGAAGAGGCAAAAAGATTGTAAGAGCCAGAGGATCGAGAAGAATACTGTGGAATGCCATCTTCTGACACTACGTGGCTGTCACACTGATGAACAGTAAACAGTCATTGTTCCCTGACCAATACTGAGCCTGTCAGCTTCCCAGTATGGATGGGGAAGGGGAGTCATGTTCTTCAGTAATATGTTGGTGAAGAGATTTGGGGTAAATTGCCCACAGTCCAGTATATAATCCCCCACCTATGCTCACAGAAGCAGCTCTAACTCAGTGGTTAACACAATAAATGACAAACATAGGAAGGCACTTATGCAAGAAGAAGTTCAGTGGGAGAGGGATAAAGAGAAGGTAACGGAGATGAGTGTGATCAAAATACACTGCATACATGTAGGAAATCGTCAAAAATGAAGTTTGGACTGGAAGTGGAGCTCAATGGTAGAGTGCTTATCTAGCATGCACAAGGCCTTAGGTTAGCACTGCAGGGAGAGAGAGAGACAGAGAGAGAATGAAAAATACCATCATCACACGGTTGTATAAAAGTCAGTTCTACACTGAGTTAACCAAGTATCAAAGTGGATTTAGCTGTGTCTCAGCAGAGGACGCACACAAATGCACTCATAAAACAAATCTCAGTTTTTCACATCCTTAATTTAAGAAATGGAAATCAAATGGCAAAATTGTAAAAGCTAATATCCATATAACATGACAACTTTTAGAATAATTATTAGAAGAATATTGACCGCTGAAAGATGGTGGAGATAGGAGGAAAAGACATCATGGAATCCCCACTGAATGTGGTGTTTATTACTTGTCGAGTTTGTAGCAAGCACTGAGCCTGGAGTATGATATCCACAAAGCAGGTAGGGCTGTGCCCTCAAAGTGTTTGACAAAGACCTCAAATTTGTCTCATCTAACCGTCTAGTAGATGCATAGGACCTTTCTCCAATATGCTCAGTAAGGGGTTGCTGCAGAGCTTTGGGTGAGCTTCCTTAACACCGTTTAGATTTCCTTCCTTCCAACATGTCTGTGTTCCAGGTTCCAGCACTGGACACTGACAGTACCAGGCAGCAAGTGAACAGCTCAAGAATCCTTCCCTCCTGTACTGGGGACACGAGACTAGAGCTCCAGGCAGGAGACGCTCTCATGAGACTGAAAACTGAACCTGAATTCAGTGTTTGCTAATAGGTGAGGACAGCGTAAGGCGTCTAATTGGTGAGTGCTGTTGATGTGAGAGGCAAGGAAATTGTAGGGGCTGCGAGGTGTTCCCAAAATTCAGCTGTGGCTCTGGGCCACCTTCCTTTTCAATGCCTAGAAAGGCTTATTCCTGGTTGCAAATCCCCGTCTACTAAAATCGATTAGTCATTTCTCCTGTCTGTGACTGGTCACAAAACAAGTGCAAGGTGCTTAAACTATGTTTGTCTATTGTTTACAGGAACCCTTCTCTGCAGCCAGCAAGGTGTGTACCTAGACTAGTCATTACTAGTTGTATTATTACCATGTGCACAAGCCCAATTTCGAATGTTAAAATTTCATTGCTTTTCTCACGATCTCTCTTCCCAATAAGAGGACAAATGTGTGCTATTTTTTGAAAATGTAGAAATCCTACAAACTCATGCAATCAATTTTATCTTCCCTCCTTTTCAATTTCTAAGTTGAATTCTTGATTTTTAAAACATTAAGTAACGCACTCTCTTTTTTGCTCTTCACCTCTCCTGAGCCTCCAGGTCCCTGCTCTGTAAGCCCCTGGTCATCTCCACCTGGCTGGGCTGAGGTGGGAGGGGCCCCTCCTCCCCTGAATGGGTTCTCTGCCTCTTGCTGTGTTCCATGCATGGCAGGAGTGTTATGCAGCTTCTTCTCTTTGCTCAGCTTAATTTAATAAAGCCTCTCTAAATCTTAGAAGTCATAGGAATGGGCACGTAAAGTGTGCGGGATCTATAATTAGGAGGACAGGAAAACAGGCATTCATCACACACATGCAGACGTTCTTCTCTAGGCTTCAAAGGTCATTAAGAACATCTTCCTAATATCTTGGTTGAAGTATGCTTATTGTGATACACTTGCTTCAGGAAATCTCTATTTCCCAGGATAAAATGTTCCTTTGAGTTTAAAGTCAAAATAGCATCATGCAGGTGTTTACAATCTAATCACAGCAAACTGTATTCATAAAAAGATGAGATAGTTTAATCACATCCTAGGCTGCAATATGCTCATGGAAATTGGACACAATTTCAGATATCAGATATGATTCTTGATTTTGGAAAACATTTGGAAAACGGGCCAGGAATGTTCTCTCAGCCGAAATAGGAAAGGTGGCATGCAAATGCCTAAGAATCATTTAAGGATATTGAAGACAATTTTTAATCACATGATTTGAGAAATCAAGACAGAAAATTCTACTTTGTAGATAGTTTAAAGTAAGGTAGGTTAATTGCTTTCAGAAAGAATTTAGAAGTAGTTCTGCATAAAGGTAGAGAAGTGAATTAGATGGTTTCTTTATTTTGATTTGCAGTTCTATAAAGGTTTTAAGAAAACAAAACTTTCTCAATCCATTTGGCAGGCAGCTTTGTTTTCCTTCTTGCTTTCTGAAACTACATCACAATTCCATCATGATTTTTCTTTTTTAAAATTTTTTCCATCATGGTTTTTCTAGAATTATATTCATGCACATATCTCCTTCCCTATAAGGCTATAAGCCTCTGAAAGTCAGGTTTCATCTCACTACCCAGATGGTTCCTGTCACCAGAACCTTACAAAAGCACGTTTCAATACATATTGATTAAGATTAAATAGGCCTTGTGTAGATTATCTTCCTATTTTCATTCCTAAAACATCAAAATTCCACTTTCCAGCGGGGCAGCCAAGCCAGGAGGGATGTTGGATAGGAGTTTCCATGTCTCCAAATCATGAGATATTAGTTCCCAAGATGCTTTTCTAGAAGAGTCCTTTGGAGCATGGAACCCTCACATCTCCAGTCCTTTCTGAGTTAAGTGAAGTCTGAGCAGTTCTGGGTCTCCTGTCTGAATCAGGAAGCATTTGTCAAGTGCATACTTGTGTTGCTCATGGTAGCTGACAGGGAAAGCCAGGGTAACCCTGAGAACAGCTTGGCAGGAGGTGTGCGGTAAAGAGGTGGTACGGAATCGGCTGAGAACGCCCTTGTCGAACTTTCACAAACACACTCAGAACACTGGCAGGCCAAACAAAACATGAGTGATAGGAGACTAGCTTTTGACCACTACAAAAAAAAATACCCGAGACAGGTGGCTAAGAAACCTAGATAAATTCCCCTATGAAGACAATTTGTAATTTGATGATAATTTTTGAACTTCTCTTTTTAATTAACATTTTATTGTCAATAAATAGGTTATTAGGTATATTGTATGAGCAAGTTGAAGACAATTTTTAATCACATGGTTTGGTGAGTCAAGACAGAGAATTCTACTTCGTAGGTATTATAAAGTAAAGAAGGTTAATTGCTTTCAGAATGGGTTTAGAAGTAGTTCTGCATAAGGGTAGATTTACGCAGAAATCTACTTTATGCTGCAAAGAAACCTACATGAATTTAGTGTTCTTACATAGGGGTAGGATTACTGGCAGGGACACGGACAGAGGCGAGTGGGATTGGATGCTGAAGAGGGACAAGGGAACTGGACTCTTATGATGAACACCACCAAGGATAAAGCGACTCACAGCTCAATTAATGCCATGGAATGCTGTATAATGTTGGCTAAAATTGGTGCTACTACATATGATGTGTGTGTTTATATATAAAACTACACACAATTTATGCAGTTTTTTACATTCCTTAGAACTGACCCTTGGACCATCCAACCCCTACCTTGTTTCTCACAGAGACATAGATTTTCGTCCACTTAACATTGATTTCTTCCCACGTTCAAGCTGGAAATGACACTTCAGAACATTTCTCAGTCTTGGGATCTTAGCCCACCCTCCTGCTTATTTATGTTGTAGGCTGCCTCAGCTTCTAGAGCCAAGGCTCCTTGAAGTCGCTTCTCTGCTGTGTCAAGTGGTACCTCCTTTATTGGTCCTAAAAGGCCCTCAAGGAGTTCCACTTTGGTTCTGGCCTCGTAATAGTCGATCAGCAAGTCTATTTAGTATTGCCATATTCTTAGGGATTTTGATATTCATTCTTCATATTCATTTCCTTTTTTTTTCATTTGGAGTCCAGTATCATGTCCAAATCCATTCTAATGGCAGGAGTCAAAGAAATACCCATGGGAGGTGGAGGTGTTCAGCGGTAGAGCACTTGCCTAGAATGCACACAGTCCTAGAAAAGACAAGCACTGTCCTGTCATTTTTATTGGCCACTCTTAATCCCACCACTAACCACTTTCATTGTTTACATGCATTTAGTGAGGGAAGCGGAGTGCTAGGAATCAAACACAAGGCCTCACACATACTAGGAAAGCACCTACGTACATTTTTTAATGGCAAGTCTACATAAAGAAAGTATAGGTTGACAAGGAAGATGTACCTAAGCATTGGTTGGGAGCATGTGTTTATTTGAAGATATTTTCAACACCCAGAAAACAGCATGATTGATCCACCTTTTATGTCGCACACGGATTTGTTTTATTTTTGAACACTATGTCTGGAGAAATGATGCTTGAAGCCTCACAATGGTGCTGACTGACAGCTCCCTGAGTGTGTTGTGTCTTTTATAGCAAACATAATTGACAGCTCACAGGTAAGGAGCATATGCGGACAGATTCGGTCCACATTGAGCACAGTGGAAAAAATAAAGAAGATACTTGTTCTATTTGTAATTTATTAAAATTCAATTACTACAATAGAACATATGTGTCTTGAAAAAAATAGATGTATTTGTAGAGTGAGATAGATTTCATTTTAAACTATTATAGAAGCTTTACATATATCAATCATATACTGAAATTACCTCCTCCTAAATATTTTACCTTTTCAGTGAAATTCACACTGCACAAATCTTATCCCATGCAAACTATTTATTTCGCTGGAAAGGGTTTAAAAACCTCAAGTTGTAGATCTAAATACCACTCAAAAATTTTGGTGGGCATCTGCCTATATAGATTAAGTTATAAATCTGGCCACATTAAAACAAGAATCCAAAATTACATTTCTGGCTGTATACCCAAGGAAAATTGAAAGCAAGGGTTTAAGCAGATATCGGTATACATGTATCCACAGCAGAATTATCACAATAGCAAAAGGTGAAAATAGTCTCAGTGTCCATCAGTGGATAGCAGGCAAACAAAATATGGTATGTCTATACAATGCTCTATTATTGAGCCTTAAAAACTGGAATCCTGATATATGCTGCACTGTGGCTGAGGCTTCAGCACATTGGGCTCAATTTCAAGTGAAATAAGACTGGCATAAAAGACAAATATTGCATGAGTCCTCTTCTGAGGTCCCTAGGGTAGCCAGATTCATAGAGAGGAAGGATGGTGGTTTAAGGGGTTTGTGGGTGTGAAGAATGTGGGCACCAAGTTTTGGTTTGGGAAGATATGAAGGGTCTGGCCACGGCTACAGTGATGATTGCTTAATGATGAGAATATACTTGGTACCACTGAACTGTGTACTTAAACTGGGAAAATGATAATATTTATGCCATTTTTACCATAATAATAACAAAAATGTGCAGGAATTCAACAGTTGGACCAGATGGAAAGAGTTTTTCCACTGACTTAAATATAATGAAATTTGATGATATAAGCAAACAAACCCTGGATTTTATTGGGAGGGGCTGTGTGCTAAGCCTCAAGCTGAGACACAATATTCTGATTTCGACCTAAGAATTTATATTTTTAACAAATCCCCATAACCAATTACATTATCCTTTAGTGGTTAAAACAATATTAGTGATCACACAGCACTGTGTCTGAGGGCAGGCACATGGTCTGACTCTGGACTGCTCCTCCCAAGGTGGCCACTGAGACGCAGCTAGAGGCTGTAGACAGATGAAGGCTTGCCTCAAAGAGCCATTCCAGGATGACTTGTCACATAGCTGTTAGCAGGAGTTTCATTTCTCACTAGGTGGGCCTTTGGGAGGGGGAAGATATCTCAGGACATAACATCCAAGTTCTCCCAGCAAAATCCCTTCAGGAGAAAAAGAGTGGAAATAGGAAGTAAAAGTACCTTCTGTGACTAGAATTCAAAGTTTTCCACCAAGTCATCCACCACATCCTACTCTGTAGAGGCAGGTCGTTCAATCCAGCTTCTACTTAAGAGGGAGGTTTTAATTTCGGAATAAAGGAGTACCGAAACACAGAGGACAGTGTCAAACCAATGCACCCGTTGTGTTCCTGGGTCTGCTATAACAAAGCACCTTAAATGGAGTGGTTTAAACAATAAAAATATATTCACCACATTTCCAGAGGCTGGAAGTCCAAGATCAAGGTGTGAGCAAAGTTGGTTTCTTCCAAAAGCTATGAAAAAAAATCTTTTACTGGAGTCTTTCCTAAATACTGTTAGCCTTGGGCCTTCCTTGCTTTGTAGATGGCCATCTTCCCCTGGACCTTCAGTGTCAAAGTGAGAGGCAGTGGCTGGATGTCACCAAGAACTCTGATTTCATGAAACCCCCCAGTGTTGGGTAGTTTTATTTATTTATTCATTCACTCATTCACTTATTTAAAGAGAGAGAGAGAGAGTATATGGGCAAGCCAGGGCCTCTTGCCCCTGCAGACAAACTCCAGATGCATGCACCTTTGCGAACCTAGCTTTACCTGGGTACTTGAGAATTGAACCCAAACCAGTATGTTTTGAAAACAAGCACCTTTAACCACTAGGCAATTTACGCAACCCAACTGTTTGGTGACCTTTAAGCCAACAATCTCGGGCTGGAGAAATGACTCAGCAGTTGAAGGCTCTTGCTTCAAAGCCTGCTGGCCTGGGTTCAGTTCCCCAGTACCCACATAAAAGTGGCACATGCATTTGGAGTTCATTTCAGCAGCAAGAGGCCCTGGTTGTGCCCATACACATTCATTCTCTCTCTCTTAAAATAGATGAATAAATAAAGTTTCCAAAGTAATATTATCTATGTGAAGTTATGTGTTATTTGCACGTAACCTACTCACATTATCTCTACATTATTTGTCATACAAAATACAATGTAAATACATTAATAGTTGTTTTGCTGTATTGCTTAGGGAATAATGACAAGAAGAAAAGTCTGTACATGTTTGGTACAGATGTGATTATTTTCTGAATATTTATGTTTGGCTGAATTCATAAGAACTCATGCACATAAAGCCAAACTCTACTTTTCAGGTAATAATGACAGACCCTGGTAACTAACATAAAATAATCACACTGAGTTCTTGGTATAGGACTTACCACATTTCATTTTCTTTGGGGCTTCATTTATCATGGGGCTTTCTCCGCTGCTCCACCAGTTGTGTGGGGGTCAGGGTTGAGGGAGTATTAGGCAGGTGAACCTTTAATGTATTTTTTGCTTATATTCTTTTTTATGTGATCCATTCCCGTTACGCTCCTTTGTCTTACTTTCCCAACCAACCCTATACTGAGCCCCCCCTCTTCTTTTCTAAGATATTTTCATTTATTTACTAAAGAGAGGGAGGGCGTAGGGAGAGAACTGTGTACACCAGGGCCTCTTGCCATTACAAATAAACTCCAGACTTTGTGTCACATCGTCAGTCTTGATTTACATGGGCACTTGTGACTTGAACCCAGGCCAGCAGGCTTTTCAAGAAAGTGGCCTTAACCTCCGAGCCATCTCCCGAACCCCCTTCTTCTTTCCAAGTATGTCCTCTTCTATTTTGATGTCACTATTTTGGCCTGTCCACCATCATCCATGACAACATGTTGATGGCCCAATATTATGCAGGTCTTGTACAAGTAATGACAGCTTTGAGGAGGCCGCGAATGTGTCTGGAACACAGTGTCACAAGGCACTCCTACCCATCCTTTGGCTCTTATGTTCTTGAGCTTGGAGGTTGTGATAGAGATGTCCCATTTAGTGCTGAACATTCAGCAATCACTTTGTCTCAACACTTTGATGAGTTTTGACGCTTCCCAGGAGTGACTGCCACTTGAAAAGAAAAGCTTCTCTAACCAAAAGTTAGAGCAGCAATAATACACGGACACAGACATAAATATTTGGAGGACAACTTGGTGGGCACAATATATCCATTTTTCCAAACAAAAGTAGTAGCTTCCTTTCCAAGGCATATGACAAGTCATAGGCTTTTGACCAGGTTTTCAGTGCCAGGCATGAACTCCCTCCCATGAAGTAGGCCTCAAGCCCAGTCATAGAGAGAATAAGCACAACCAGGGCCTCTTGCTGCTGGAAATGAACTCCAAAGGCATGTGCCACTTTGTGCACATGGCTTTTTGTGGGTACTGGGGAATTGAACCCAGGCCAGCAAGCTTTGCAGGCATGAGTCTTCAACTGCTGAGTCATCTCCCCATAAGACATGCCAGGATTGTGCTAGTGGGCACATCTTGCCTGGTAGGCTGCTTGTGTGGCTTGCACGATCCACCGCTGGCTCGGACTGTGGATGAACTGAGCAGGTGGGCTTTTATAAGAGTTCTGGTACTTGGCACCAGTGGGATGTTTTCCAGTTAGTGGTTGTCAGAAAAAAAAAAAAAAGTTTGTATCAGGATTGTCTCAGCACTGAGAAAAATTTTCCCTTCCAATTACATGGTGAATTCTGAACCTAATTTAGAGAAATGGGCGTTTAGAAGTCAATCATAATGTTCTTCCTATGTACGTCCTCCACTAACTCTGACCTCTACACCCTTTAAACGTAACAGTGTATCAAATTCCTATTACGCGGACTGACATCTTAAATCCTATACGCTGAACTGGACTTACTAAAGGAAGCAGGGTCTGGAACTATAGGATAGCTATGGAAGGTTATGTGCTGACGGCGCAGTGCAGAGCCACACCAGAGGCCTAGGGGTTGAGGGTGGAGCTTTGGCCCAAAGCATTTGTTTTTATGCATTTTATATATTCTGTGTACTAGAGCTATATGTTAAGATTTGTCTAAACATCTTTCTGAAAGATAACTGTTTATGCAACACATATGTAGAGTGCATCAGTTTTTCATTACTAGGGCAAAATACTGGATCAAAAGCAGCTTGGGGAAGGAAAGAGTTTGTTTTGTAGTTTCAGAGGGTAGAGTCCATCCTGATAAGGAAATTGTGACAGGAGCAGGAAACTGGAGTTATACCATCACATAAAGAGGGAGGGAGGGAGGGAGGGAGGGAAGGAGGGAGACAGAGAGAGAGAGAGAGAGAGAGAGAGAGAGAGAGAGAGAGAGAGAGAGAGAAGCAAACAGGGTTAGACTGTAAAACCTGAAGGCCTGCCCCAGTGACACACTTCCTCCAGCAATGCTCTACTTCCTAAAGGCTCTACAACCTTCCCTGACCGCACCACCAGCTGGGGACTAAGTATTCAAACACATGAGTTTATGGGGGGACATTGTGCATGCGAACCACCACATAGCATTTCAAACATAATAGCTAAATGTACAGATATAGGGCTCTCCCTGGATCACTGGCACCCCTGCATCCTGCTCATGACACCCTTACCTTTCTCTCAAAGATACTACACTGAATTTAGCATTTATTTACTTATTTTGCTTACTGGGGGTGTTTTTCTTTCTTTCTTTTTTTTTTTTTTTTTGCTTTTTATTTTGCAGCTTTACCATAAAGATATAAAACCCTTAAATACTGTTTTGTTTGTTTTCATCTATTTCAGACATTTAGAAAAATGGAGTCATACTCCTATTTTTCCTCTCCCTAGTGAGACATGTCCATATTATATGCAGTAGCTGATTGTCATGGTTGTATGGTGTTCTGAGCCACCAATAAGCAGGATGCATGTGTGCACGTGTGTGTGCATTCATGCGTGAGGTGGGCATGGGTGCATCCTGGGATATGTGTGGAGGCCAGAGAACAATCCTCACATCAATCCTTGCCTTCCACCTTATCTGAGGCAAGGTCACTTTTTGTGGTTCCAGGAAATTTTCCTGTCTCTACCTCCCCTCTTTCTGTGGGCACACTGGGAATTCAGAAGCCTACCCTAGCTTCTGGCTTTTCTTACATGGGGTCTGGGGATCCAAACTCAGGTACTTAGAGTTGCATGGTAAATCCACTAAGTCATCTCCCTAGCTCCTTGTTACTTTTTTAAATCTGTGTGTGTGTGTGTGTGTGTGTGTTTGTGTTCGGAATGTGTTCGGGTGTGTGAATACAGTCGTGTGTGTGTTGGGAATGTGTTCAGTGTGTGAATACAGTAGTGTGCGTGTCCACATATGTTGAGGTCAGAAAAGAACTTTAAATGTCAGTCCTTGCCGTCCACCTTCTTTAAGGCCAGGTTTCCTGTGGTTTGCCTCAGTGTACACGGGTCTGGCCCCTGCAAGCTTCTGGAAAGCTCCTCCACGTCCCATCTGACTAGAAAGGCTGGGGTTACAGGTGCTCGATGCTGGGTCAGCTTCATGCAGCCATTAGGCTGTGCAGCAAGCTGTTTACCCAGAGCCCTTTCCCTCCCCTAGAAAGGTTACTTTTGTTACGAATACATGTTGCTCTTATTAGTGGTTCCTGATGGAGTGTAGAGAATTTCTGTGGAATATATACCTAGGAATAAAACTAGTGGATTGTTGCATGTGTTCATCTAAATGTTAGATGTCTCTAATTCATTAATTTCATGAAAACTGTACTAATTTATACCCCCACCAGCACCATCTAACAGCTCCTGCTATGCCTCTTGTTGTGAGCCCAACACTTTGTCTCTTATCTTACAATTGGCTTTAGGATCAAACCTCACATTACACATGACCCTAGTAGTATTGGATTTTTCTTATGAATACTGATGCTCACATTATAATAGAGGCTCAATAAATGAGAAAAAATGAAAAACATCTAAGCCTTAGACATTTAGAAGATGTATTTTGATATTTTAAATGCTTGTCAGCGCATTTTAGCCTGTCTCTAAACGATATACCCAGTGCCAACCTACAGCAGTGCCTTTGGCCCCAAATTAAAAGGCTGCAGAGAACATTTAATGTTGTAGTATGTATAACTGTTGCTTCCAGAGATGGTAAGTGTACTAATTTCCTGTGCTGTATTCTAATCTTAAAATCCTAGTGAATTTTAAAAAGAAAGAAAAATGTCAGCCCTAATTTCAGTACTTAGTTCTTATGTGCTTCATGATAAATCATTTTTAATGGTGCAAGTTCTTCTTCCACGTACTTGTTTTCTATTTGGTTAAATTTCCATTATTAATAATCTCGTTTCCTTTAAATTTTGTAATGTATAGGGAATGCTATTTAAAGTGATCTATTTTAGTGCATTTTAAAGTTGTGGTTCCCAAACGCTACTGCATGGATCTCTGCCAGTTTACTGATGAAATTTTCACTAAATACCAGGGAGATTTTTTTGTTTTTTCATACAACCATATGCATTCCATTTAGAGGGCTTTTCCCCCTGTGTGAAATTGCGCCGGTTCCTCGTATCTAATGTCTGAACACTCTTGTGAGATGATGGCTGTAGATGGCTTGCATTCACGTGATCGCTTTGCATGAACTCAGATTATCTCTGCGTGTTTGAAATTCTCATGGACCCTCCAAATTTAAATGTTTAGAAACTCTTTTTTTTTTTTAGAACGGTTCGTTGCGTCATGACGCAGTGGGGTTTGCGGCCGGGACAGGCTCAGGGACCCCGGGCCAGCCGTCAGCTCGCGGGGCCGCCAGCCCGCAGGCTGGAGGAGGCGGCGGCCGCCCCGGGTCCCCCTGCGGCCCGCTGACTGGCTAAGGAGCGCGTGGAGGCCCGCCCCTGAGCGCCAGGCATCCAATCGTCTGCGAGAACGCCCGCGCCGCGGGGCCCGCCCCTCCCCGGCGCCAGCGTGCGCCTGCGCAGTCTCCAGCCCGCCCCTCGGCCTTCCGGCGGTCTCGGCGGCGCTCATGGCGGCTGCGTGCGTGCGCGGCGGCCGGGCGCTCGCTCCCCGGCTCTCGGTCGGCGCTCGGGCTCACTTTGCGCGGAGCCAGTGCCGCTGGGCGGCGTCGCCGCGGGCCGCGCAGACAGCGCCCGGGTCCCAGGTAAGGCCTCGGCCGCCGGCCACGGGCTCGGGGGATGTAGAGGCGCGGGGTTGGCGCTGGCTGCCAGCGAGGTTCACCTGGGGCTCACCTGATGCATGCCTGGAGCTCACCCGGGGCTCACCTGGTGCTTACCTGGAGCTCACCTGGTGCACGCCTAGGGCTCACCTGTGGCACTCCTGAGCTTCACCTGTGGTATGGCTGGGGCTTACCTATTGCACGCCTGGGGTTCGTTCACCTGGGGCTCACCTGGAGCATGCCTGGGGTATGCCTGGAGCTCACCTGGTGTACACCTGGGACTCAACTGGGGCACGCCTGGGGCTCACCTGTGGCATGCCTGGGGTTCACCTGGTGCACCCCTAAGGCTCACTTGTGGCATGCATGGGCATGCCTGGGACTCAATTGGGGTACGCCTGGGGCTCACCTGGGGTTCACCTGGTACATGTCTGGGGCTCAGCAGGGAGGAGACCTGCTT
Source organism: Zapus hudsonius (assembly GCA_004024765.1). Lineage (NCBI taxonomy): Eukaryota > Metazoa > Chordata > Mammalia > Rodentia > Dipodidae > Zapus > Zapus hudsonius. Next base: position 5,182 of record PVHP010008577.1, on the reverse strand, counting down.
GAAGGGGCTAGTGACATAACATGGCACCTTTGCACTTTGAGTTTTCTTAACTTCCCACACTGATGGGTTTGGAGGCCAGAGTTCGCACACAAGCCCTGAAACGTGATTTCTTAACTAGCTTGACATATGGTCTCAGAGTGAGTTGAGAGAAAAGAACACGAGTTTTGGAAATCATTGGCGTTTTAGCGGTTTCCAGTAGGCCCCTAGATAAGCAGATTGGGGAAGAGCTGACTTGGAAGTCCTCTGTTAACCTCCATTAGAATTATTTACTTGGTTATTGTGGTAAGATGGGTGAAGGTTGGGTTTTTTCCTAATTTTTGTTACCTTGTCCACTCTTGAATGACCCATCCTCCTTTAAAAGATATGAGAGATTCTGTCTTTTCAAAAGAGGAACTCAGTTTATGGGATCCTGGAGGCCATCCTTGAGACCAGAAGAGTCAACAGTCCTTTAAACCAAAGCTTCTATTTCTGCATTTGATAAGGTTTCTAAATCTTTCATTCCTTTTTATGTTTTAGCCAAATAAGAGTGTGAGGCCTAGCTCTGACTAATCAGAATGAGACTCAAGACCCTCTTGTGTCAGGAGATAAAAACACCAGCACAGTTCCTGCTGGTGTGCTTTGTCTGAACTGTGACTGTGCCCCATCTGCAGAAGTGAACCCTGCCTTGCCATATACTTAAATGATAGGTCTCCTCTCAGACCCGAAACTCATTCCCAGCGCAACCCAATGTGGAAACTGTTTATTGAGCACTTCTCTTAAGCTAGACACCGGGACAGTTTACAGCCAGCTGCCTGGCAGTATTGGTCCCTGGCACTCCCCAAGAGATTCCTGAGTACCATGACAGTTACCTGTTTTACCACACGTAGTACAGTATGACTCCTGATTTTCAGTTAACAGACTTCCTCATGCATATTCATATTATGCCTCAATACAATCATAGATATCTAAATGTCCTAAATTTGGGGTAGGGAAAGTGGTCTTATTTGTGAGTGACCAAGCTTTTCAAATAATACCCAAAATACCAGGGCTCTACCGTGTACTGTGAGATTCCAGATGAGCCACACAAGTGCAGTGCTAATCAGACCAGAGTTAGAGAGGGAACAGAGGTGATCACAGGCAGCTTCCCAGAGGAGGTGAGAATGAAGTGAAGGCTCTAGTAGCAATTGGGAATGATATGGAAAGAGTGTTACGGTATTCCAGAAAGATACAAGTGCACAGAGGTAAAGTAATAGATAATTAGAGCTTTGGTCTGGGTAAGAAAATGCTGTTAGCAAGGCCCATTATTATATTACACAATATGCTAGTCACCAAGACAGTGAGGTTCACCTGGTAGCCCACCATTTGGAGTTAGGAGAGCAAGTCTCAACTGTGCCTGAGTGTTTATATGATAAAGAGACAGGGTTGTGTGAGGCATAGGGATGATGATCAGAGATAGGAAGAAATGCAGCGCTGAGTGGTCTGTGCATGTCTAATCACCTTCATGGCCTTCAGGGCCACCCCTTATTAGACACATGTGAAGGCCCATGGAAGGTTTGGCGGTGAAAAGCAGCATAGGTAGCCATTAGAATGGTGTCCTGTAAAACTTGTGGTAAAAGCAAGTAACTGCAGCTGGGGTGAGGGTGGGGGCGGGGGAAGCCAGGCTTGGTTGTGTAGCGAGTAGGTTCACTGCTGGGTAAAAGCTGTTGGTGACTTCTCTCCCAGCAGCTGCACAGCACTTTCCAGTGCTGAGACCCCTGAGAGGCTTCCAGTTCAGTTCTAGGTGTCCTGAAACCGAAGCAAGTAGCAATAGGGTCTTACCCTCTTTTTTTATGGTGAGCAACCAAAAGCATTGTTTTTTATGGCGAGCAACCAAAGCTTTTGTTTTGGGGGCCTCATGGGCCTCTGTGACCAGCAATTCACTGGGAAGTATCTCACTCCTGACACTGTCATTTTTCCTATAACAACCTATGGCTTCTGGGAGCAGTACTACCTACTCACAAAAGGCACTTCTACTCTTTTTAAAAAAATTATTTTAAAATTTAAAATTATTATTTAAAAAAATTATTATTGCCTAACAAAGAAGCAGGTTTCTATATGGCTTTTTCATACATCTTTACTTTTGGTTAACCCTCCCCCCACAAATTACTAAATCCACTAGTTTAAACTTTTTTTTGCTTCTGTATATTTATGATTTTTTAAATAAAAGCAATAGACTCATTACTGTTTTGAAAAATACTGGTACTTACTTTTGGTATATCTTCTTACTTTTTGTTTTTACTGGGTATTTCTACCTACGTGTTCAGTCTTGATCAAACCCAACACACCTTTATTGATTTAGCTTCTCTGCTAGGGAAGAGTGGTCAGAGACATTTGATGGATTAGGTTTTGCATGTTCTGGTTTCATAGTCAATATTCCTGTTTCTTTATAAAGCACTTGCTTTTTAAAAAATTTCTCATGCATTCCTCAGAGTTAAAACATTCTGTGTTTTTCACAGTACCACATTGTTCTACAATAAGGTCTCAGTCATTTTTTAAGCAAAAGGCCAAAAAGTGCTTGAGAAACAAATTTTGAAATTTCCATTCTCAGATGCTTTATGCAACCATGTATATTATTTACCTCCCTCAGACAAGTTTGGAACATCTTTTTGCATGTGTACGGAATGTGCATGTTTGTGAGCGCCCATATGGGTAGCTGTACATGTGAAGGCCAGAGGTGGATGTCAAGTACCTTCCTCCATTGCTCTCTTCATGTACTGATGATGTGAGCTCTCGCTCCAGCGCTCTTAATATTGCTACTAGGTAGCCGGCTTGTCCTGGAGATCCCCCGTCTCTGCGCCTGATGCTGGAATTACCAGCTTTTACATGGCTGCTGGAGGTCCTTGTGCTGAGCCACCTCCCCAGCCTCAAATATACTCATATGTTCGCATATGTTTGTATGTGCGTGTGCATGCACACACACATATACACATATATATACACTGATCAAACCCAGGACCTCGTGCATACTAGCTAGATACTCTGCCCAAATCCTTGAAAGTGTTTGTGTATGTGTGTGTGTACAAGCTAGAAGTTGACGTCAGGTGTTTTCCTTGGTAACTCTCTTCTCAGGCAGGGTCTTCTTGAACCCGGAGCTTGCCTGTTTGACTAATCTTCACTAGTCATCTTGCCCCAGGATCCCCTTTCTCCTTCTCCCATGTGCTGGGATTCCCGGTGGGCTATTATGCCTAGTATTTACATGGGTCTTCACACTTGCTTGGCAAGTGCTTTATCCACTGAGCCATCTCCCCAGCTCCTGAAAATATAGATTTAACCTGCTTATTATCTATGGAAATGATAACCTCTTTGGCAAGGTCCGTTCCTTTTGAAATGTTATCCTTTCCTTACTTGTATAAATTTTAGTATGTTCTTCAATACTCTAGTTATCTGCATTAAAATTTGTTTTCCTATGTAACAATTTGTGAATTTTATTTTGTGTATGTGTGCATGTGTGTGCTTGTTCATGTGTGTGAGTGTAGACACATGTGTGCCATGGCATGGGTAGAGCTCAGAGGTCAACTTTAGGGTCAGTCTTCCCCTTCCCCTTGTTTGGGGAAAGATCTCTCCTTGCCTAACTTGCCCCCCAGGCTAGCTAGCTTTCAGGCTTTCAGGAAATCCTACCTCTGCCTCTCTTCTCGGTGTAGGCATGCTAGGATCCTGGAAACCTGCCGCCACTTCTGGCTTTTACTTGGACGCTGGGACTCTAAGCTCAGGTGCTCACCACTGAGTCATCTCCCAGCCCCAAATTACTTTTTTAAGAAGGGCTTGAGAATATATGCCACTACCCACCTCCCAGGCTTGGTTTCAACTCTCTCAACCTCTTTTTCCTCCCACCCTCTCTCCCTAAAGTGTAAATCTCCTTCTGTTATTTGACTCATACTTGAATATATATAATGGATGGAGAGGTTTTTAAATTATTTATTTGTTTATCTGAGAGAAAGAAGTTGATGGAGAATGGGCGCGCCAATGCCTCCAGCCACTACAAACTTTATTTATTTGTTTATTTATCTGAGAGAAAGTAGACAGGGAATGGATGAGCCAGGGCCTCCAGCCACTACAAACAAACTCCAGACACATGTGCCACATTGTATTTATGTGGGTACTGGGGAATGGAACTTGGGTCCATCTGCTTTGCAGGTAGGTAACTGCCTTAACCATTAAGCCGTCTCTCCAGCCCGAGAGTTTTTAATTTTATTTAAACAAAAACACATAGCCTCCATGTTATTACTCTAGCTAACAGTGAACAGTGATTTCTCATGCCTTTGGTTCTACATCCCATCTTGTTGTACCAGTAACTGTGATGGTCTTGTTTTAATCATGATTCAGAGTTAGTACTCTGGAACTAATACTCCATTGGTAAGTATGTTAAGTGTTAGGATTATGACTCATCCTCCGAGATCTCCCTTCATCTTTTAATAAATTTTTTTTTATTGTCCATATTGAGTTACATGGTTTAGTGGGCCAACAATGAGTTGTTATCCCCAATTCCTCATTGTCCCCCCTCCCCATCCCCAGTCAGCTGGATATCCTCCTCCGTGGGCCGTCTGGATCAGTCTTTGTGGTAGGGGACCATGGATAGCCTAGTATTCAGCCGGGTTCTCCTGACCCAAGTATGTTGTTATTGAGGGGTGCCATGCCTCTGATATTCTCGCCCACCACAGCTCTCACAATCTTCTGCTCAGTTCCCTGAGTCGTGGTGGGTGGGTATTAAGGCTGCTTTAACATTGTGAGCTTAGGGTTTTTTGTGTCGAGATTCGTTGGTTTCTGTCTCACTGGCTTATCCTTTGTTGATTAAATGGCTGTGGGTCCCTTGTTCATCCCGTCATTCTCTGCAGGGTTCCTTATGGATCCACCACGATATGAGTTTGGTGGCTTATCTCTTGCCAGGATCTCAGCTTTCTGCCTGCGGTCAGTTGGTAGGGTTATATGGGCCACAGCTCTCTCACTGCATCCTGAAAAATACAAACACAATCTCCATCAGAGAGTGAGATCAGTATAGGTTAACAAATATACACCATTCTGGATTACCTAGATTCTATTTTTAGTAGCCTCCTCGTCAGTCACTCACATAGTGCATCTTTTCTTGGGAGCCCAAGAGTACGAGATCCGGTGCCCTGAATCCCCAGTTCCAATCAAGGGTTCCCCTTCACTGAGTGGAATATTTGGC
>PVHP010008576.1:0-52875 GCA_004024765.1 Zapus hudsonius | reverse complement strand
GGTCGTCTGGATCAGTCCTTGTGACAGGGGACCATGGATAGCCTAGTATTCAGCCAGGTTCTCCTGGCCATGCCTCTGGATAATCTCCCCCACCACGGCTCTTACAATCTTTCCGCCCCCTCTTCCGCATAGTTCCCTGAGTCGTGGTGGATGAGTAATAAGTTTGCTTTAAGGTTGTGAGCTTAGAGGTCTTTGTGTCAAAATCATTGGTTTCTGTCTCACTGGCTTATCCTGTGTTGATTTAATGGCTGTGGCTGTGGGCCCCTTGTTCATCCCATCATTCTCTGAGGGGTTCCATTTGGATCCTCCACGATATGACTGTGGTGGGTCCTCTCTTGCCAGAATCTCAGCTATCGGCCTACGGTTGGTTGGTAGGGTTAGATGGGCCCCAGCTCTCTCGCTGCATCCTGAAAAATACAAGCACAATCTCCATCGGAGATTTTTATTTTTTGTTAATGGCATCTTTCTGGCTTTATAGATTTCTGTCTTCATGTTTTATTTTTGAGAGCAGTAGGATTGCAAATCTTTTAAAAATGCTAGATGTACTTAACAAAGTTTTTGCAAGTTTGGAAGGGCTCGGCATCTGGAAAGAATGAAAATAGTTCTAAATACAAGAAATCAGGTAATGTAGTCTATATTACTAATTCCTCCAATCTATAGCCTTCAGGGAAAGTCATTTGAAAATGCAAGTGTCTGCCACATTAAGAACCCCTCACCATAAAACCCTTCCTTTCAATGAAATTTGTTTTGGAGATGGAAGAAGATTTTATATAAATAGGTTATACTTGAAGGAGCATGAAACTGGGAGTCTAGTAATGTAGGTTGTTGTTCTGGCTTTTCCTCTTACTTGCTCTTTGACTCCAGGAAAACTATGACTGCCAACAGAAACACAAGTGAGAAAGAGGAAAGAAGGCAATGCATGCCTGAGATTTGAATTTTTAAGACATCAGGAAATATTCACACATAGTGGTGTATGCCTTTAATCCCAGCACTTGGAAAGCAGGAGTAGGAGGATCATTATCAGTTCAAGGCCAGCCTGGAACTACAGAGTGAGTTCTTGGTCAACCTGGGCTAGAGTGAGTTGCTACCTTGAAAGAACAAAACCAGAGAGAGAGAGAGAGAGAGAGAGAGAGAGAGAGAGAGAGAGAGAGAGAGAGAGAGAGAGATTTCTAAATTGCAAGTAAACATTTTGAAATAAATATACATATCCTGTCAGTTCTCCTTTGCATTTAATGTTACTGAAATTAGATTGAGTCCTGAGTCTTGTGCTTGGTAGAAAGTCCATTTTTAAGGGATACATTGTTTTTCTGAAAATATACTTTTAAAAATAGTCTCTGGTTGGGATATAGCATAGCTCAGTAATAGAGTGTATGTCTGGCATGAATGTGGTTCTGGAGAAAGGAAAAAAAGAAAGAAGAAAGAAAGAAAGACAAGGGAGGGGGAAAGAGAAGGAAGGAAGGAATGAACTAGAAGCTATTTCTTTTCAGCTGGAAATATTTACAATTACAGAGAAGATGCAGGTCACAGCCAAGGCAGCCTTGAGTGTCTCTTCGCACTGATGGGAGGTCTGGCAGAAAGTTTTCCTCCGTGAAAGCTGCACCGACTACAAGTGTTACCTACAGCATCTGCTACCACGGGGATAAAAGCCAGCTTCACCCACTAGTGTTAGAAGCCAGAGACAGGCAACATCAGAGATGAGTTAGGCCAACCCATTTTACCTGGTGCGGAGAGGAAGAGACTCACTGACAATGCATCCTTAGATGGTGACAGAGCCATGGAAAGCCTGGCTGGCCCTCAAGTCCTCCTCTGTGTCTCTTTCTGTTACAGCGAGTTATGCAGACTTTTAATGAAGCATTCATTGTCCCCTCTCAGCTCTCTTCTAAGATAATTTTTTTTTTAAAAATTAAGTCAATTGCTACTCAGATAAGAAGTTAAGAAGATCTGTTAAGAAGATCTGCAGGGCTTGTAACTAAGGCAGAGCTGAAGACCTCACATGGTCTTCATGTTTGCTTAGAGTCATGCTCACTCACACTTGCTGGGAAAACCGCCAGCACTTCCAAAGGAAGTCTTGGATCAAGCACTGGTCTTGGCAACTATATACCATCAGCTCTAGGGTCTGTTAGCAAAAATGCCCTGTTAAGCCTCTTCAAAAAAAGAGAGAAAATTTCCAGATGTATTATCAAGAATCACCCACAAAAGGTATTCCTGTGAAATTCTGACATTGGGATCAACTATCCATGAGCCAGATGTGGACAACAATCTCTCAAATGGAAGAGAATTGGAATCACTTGAGAAGTATATTGCAACCCCAGACTTCAAGAACTGACAGGATGTAAGGGTTTCCTCAGTGAAAAGGAACATGAGACCAGACACTGCTTTGCTTTGCTTACTTTATTTCAATAGCCTCTGACTTTGGCACTTTGCTCCACTACACTTTGTTATCAAATCATAATGTTCAATCTTCATTCTCTGCCCAACCCACATGGGCATTTTTGTTTACATAACAATGCCTCCTCGTTGCCATGCCAACTTGTAGCAGAATCCTATTCCCTGATGACATGCACATACATGAGTGTTGTCTGCCCTCATCTTTGCTGTCCTTCTTCAGTAACTCATAAACAGGACACACTTCTGATGCAGTTCAGATATGATGGTTTCCCCAAAGTCCCAGCACTGAAACAGGAAGATTGTTAAGTTCAAGGCCAGCCTAAGCGACACAGTAAATACCAGACTCAAACCTTGTCTCCCACCCCCAATAAGTTAATGTATTGAAAAAAAATAGTGCAAACATTTCACTTTGATGAATTCACACATTCAAGGAAAACTCTGAGTGTTTTTGTGTGATCTGGCGTTTACATAAGGTTAACGGGGTTTTTTAAATCATGGGCTAAATTTATCCACTATCAACAAAATAGAAAAATAAGGCTAAACCCAGTCTTTTCCTTTCCTCCCTATAATTTCCTCTGTTTCTAATTTTGTAGCAATCAAGTTTCAGCCAGTTAATCAAATGTGTTTTGTATGGCAGGTGCCAGCATGCTTATTTTCATTAGAGTACCAGATGCCATAGTTGGGAACTAGGCCTCTGGTTAACTGGCTACAGGCATGCCTTTAAACCATTAAATGTGTGTATTTGAACTTAACATTTATTTTTACCTCTCCTTATCCAAATAATCAGGATGTGGCTATCTGGTGGATTATATACAATGACTTTTTTCTATATACACCCAAGTTTAAAAATATACATCTCAGACATAATCTTCAATATTGCAGACACCATCATCCTGTGCTATTTATGAGTCTGTAGGAATGAGGGGACCAGGCTTAAAATAGAGCAAGGAAATCCACATGGAAAGACTTAGAAAACTGGGCAATTTAGCCTTTTGGCACCTATTTTTGACATAATAAAAAATAAGAAATGAGAATGTCACCATTGTAGTTTATCTCTGACCAAGTGAAAATGCTATTTTTAAAAGATGATATGTTCTTAAAATATCTCCCTTGGATGTAGAGAAAAGTAAAAAAAAAAAAAAAAACCAGAACAAAATCAGAAGAAAAAATATGATTAAGTGTTCTAAAGGAATAACAAATGCAGTTTGAGCTGGAATTTTTACCAAATAATAACTTTTGTGTTTTCTCGTTTGTCTATTTTCTATATTTGAGGACATAGTCATGATTTGTTGCTTCCCAAAATTTACTGAAACTCAACTCAAATGCCACCTCAACAAACTGAGAGCACAGATAGAACTTACTGTTCCCTTCCAGGAAGGGGAGAATACAGAGAAGTAGAGAGTATGACTAGTGACTTGTATTATGTGACAAGTTTCCAAAATAGACAAACTGATGTCATAGTGAGCAATTAGTTTTAGCCAAAATATTGTTATTACACAATGGAAAATAAATAATGTAGACAATATGAAAACATTTGGTCTTTACCTTTTGACCACCACACTAAATACAGATACTACTGTCTATATAAAATATTTATTTATTCATGTTCTAGCACATACTATTTAATTTTAACTGAGGTTTCACAATAATAATGTTTTAAGCAAGTATTACAAAGAAAACTTGGGTTCATATCAGAACATACATGGTCATTAAAGAAATATGCAATAATGCCTCAAATATTCTTTAACATGCAAATTATAAATACTGTATGATTAAAAGGCATTATGAATGAATGAATTCAATCCTCTGTAAGCTCTTTTGAGATGGTAATTACTTCTTCACAAATAAAGAAATTGAAGCTCACATGAGTTCAATGATGCATGTCTAAGATCACAATGATATGAAAGCAAAATGAGATTCAAATCAATTCTTCAAAATCTGTGGTCCCTTTTGTCTAGTTCCCTCAGCAGGTTTGCAAAGGGCTAAATTTTTAAGGAAATAGAAAGTCAAACCTGGAGTCCTCCCTCCCTCCATTGGCAATGCCTCTTCCTGCACCCTGCTGTGTTTTGAGAAGCCTGATCTGAATCATACGTGATTCTTAAATTAAATGTTTAGTGTTTTAATGTATAAAAAATCGGAAATTTATAAATTATACATTTGTGCTTACGACCTAGAACTAATAAATGTAATATATGTATACACACATATTAAAAACTAACTCTCTTGTATTTCTCCCATAATCTTACTTTCTTCCTTCCTCAGAGGTAACCCTTACATCCATCATATTTCTGCATGCGTATACCCACCCCCAAAAAACCTTTTTTTATTAAAATCCTTACTGGGTAGATGGCTCAGCAGGTAGCAGCGCTCACCTAGCAGCCTAGAGGCCAGAAGGAACCTGCTGCCACCGGGTTTTGATTCCCCAGACCCTCATTAAAAAAAAACTGAACATAGGTATGCACCCTGCAACTCCATTTAAACAGAGATTTCAAACCAGAAAATTACTGGGACTCACTACTGACTGAAAACAGCAGCCTCAAAGTTAAGTTTGCGAATCTGCCTCAAGGAAACATGTGGAAAAGGGACAGAGGACACCTGACCTCCCCTCTGGCCTCTGTGCATACACAACACACACACCTGCACACACATGTGCAGATGCCACACACACACACACACACACACACACACACACACACACACACGCACACACATCATATCCCATACCATAACAAAATCCACGCATACAGGTAAACAGACACTAGTTTTACCAGTAAATATACATCACAATTATTTACTCAGTCACTTTATGTTCTTTTTAAAAATAGTTTTATTCAAGGAGGAGGCAGAGAGTGAGTGTGGACATGCCAGGGTCTCCCACCACTGCAAACAGACTCCAGACGCATGGGCCACTTTGTGCATCTTGCTTTTACATGGTTACTAAGAAATCGAACCTGAGCCATCAGGCTTTGCAAGCAAGCACCCTTAACTGTCAAGCCATTTCTCCAGGCCTATTTTCTTTTGAATAGAACACATGGGTTGATTATAACCTTTTACTACTGTAAATAATAAATCTATGTAGAAGCATGTAGAAGTTTCTTAGGAATATATATCTAGAAGTGAAATAAATGTATCATAATTAGAACTAAACTATTTCAACATTTCTGTTTATTGTCTTATTTTCTTCAAATGATTATATCCACTTCCAACTCCATCAACTTCTTATGTATTTTCTGTTTATTTTATTTTATGTATTATTATTATTTTCTTTTTTAGGTAGGGTCTCACTCTGGCCCAAGCTGACTTGGAAATCACTCTGTAAACTCACAACAATCTTCCTAATTCTGCCTCTGAGTGCTGGGATTAAAGGCATGTTCCATCACATCTGGCTTATTTTTTGTTTCTTAATACCATCTGTTGTGGTTTAAATGTGAATTTATGCCCCCCATAGACTAATTTTTATATAATGTCTTTAATATTGTGCATTATTTTTCTTTCATTTGTACTCAGTAGGTGCATTATGCTGAGAGATGCTTACTTTCCATTAAGTTCTCTCTTTTTCTATGAAATGTCCCTTCATAATTGACTCATTTTTATTTAATTGGAAGTCTATTTTTATACTTCATTTATGAAACTTAGTCACATGTTCAAATTACTGATTTTTCTTCTTTATAAGTTTTGAAACTGATTTCCATCATAATTTATACTTGATTTTATTATATCTTGTCATGTAGAATTTTTCCATTTTAATATATTAAATTTTGACACATTTTTATATGATCTTTCACATCTTTCTAAAAGAATTTCAACAAAACAGAAGAATTTAAAGATAATCTATTGAATGTGTAGCTTTGAAATTTTTAATATAAATGTTTTTTGATATGCCATAGAATCTGATTCAATATCCTCCTGGTTCTCTTTTCTAGTACCTTACCAATTTTACATATTTCTCCTTAGGTATCTGAGCTAATCTATCTCTGTGCTGCACCAAGAATAGAGTTGTATGGGCTTGATTTCTCAGCCAATGGATTAGTTTGAATTAAGTTATTATTTTAGTTGAATAAATACAATTTAGGTTACCACAGAAAGCAAGCCTTGATGGAATTTATTTATGGAGATTGGCAGGTTTAATAAGCATGATTCAAGTTTGTAGAAAATCACTCCAGTACTTAGAAGTGAGTCATTTTGTCTCCAACAAGCTTTGGAGGCATTTGTATTAAAATCTTCATTTTCTATACCAATTAATGTTAACCCTGCTGTATTTGTCCTTAGATGCTGGACTGGAAATGGTCAAGTGTACATTTCATCCTCGCTCTGCTTCTGATAGTTGGGAGCTCAGGAGAAGGGCTCTCTGTGGATGTAGTAACAGAGGTAACGAAAACCAGCTTATAAGAACACAAATATGCTTTTACAAAAAGAAGTCATTTCTACTGTAGCCAGAAGCAACTGTAGCTGACCAATAGGGAAATGTCTTGATAATACTAGATCAAGAAAATTGGTATCTTTCTATTCTTATTTTTATTGGCAATACAGTCAAGATTGCAAACTTTAAGTAGTAATAAGAGTAATAATAATAAATAATAATTATTATTGATTTCAGAAGAGTCAGAGCAAGTAGATTATCTAGATGTTAAAAGAAACTTGATTTAATAAGATTGCTATTCCCAAAACAAAAGAAAAGCATTGGAGAAAGTTTATCATTTCAATCGTATTTTAATGATCTCAGCTGCATCGAGATGAAGCTCTATTACACAAATTTGGAAGCTGTTTTATACCAAGTCTTATGTAGTTTAGCCAACTCTTACCACACAGCACATATTTCCTCTGTGTCCAGACATTCAAAGCTAAGGAGCTCTGAGGACCTTTCTACCCTGAGAAAAGCTAAATTGGCTAATGTCATCTTATTGAACACATGTATTCTCTGCACTTGTCGGCACTTCTTATTTTTCATAAAATAAGAATTTGAAATGCATTTTTATAGAAATATTAAATGTTATATGGGTTCTATGAAACCCAGGAATAAGGAAACCTTGGAAAGGAAGCAACAGTCTTTTTTTGTATGAGTATCAGTTGAAGAATAAAAACTCATGTTTTGGAAGCTGCTTTTGCTACCAGTCAGCGTGCAAGACCTTCTGCTCTCATGGGTAGAAATCTTGGGTGTCCAAGAGAAGCTTCCCGGAAACTGACAGAGGAGAAGCCGGGTGATAGTCTAGTCTCACATGAGCTCAAGCACGCCTTGAACACTGGGACCCCACGTGTCTCAGTTCTGGTATAGGCCTAAATTTGGGATCCCCAGCCTTGGCTACGGCTAGTGTTACAACACCTGGTCCCAGGGTGTCTCAGAGACTTGTGCCTTCAGGTCTACTAGCTGTCTCTGGGACTTGACCAGCCACTAAGGCCTGCAGTTCCTCTTTTATGTCTGCTTACAGACATCTATCCACCTTACACCTCAGCTCTCTGCCTTTAATTACCTTTTCACTTCTCTCACTCCTTTGGTTTCTGCCTTACCACTGTAGACCTTCTCTGCTGTTTTATTTTAATATTTTATTTATTGATCTATTTGAGAGAGATAGAAAGAAGCAGGCAGAGAGAAAGAGAAGTGTATGGGCGCACCAGTGCCTTCAGCCATTGCAAACTCCAGACGCATGGGCCACTTTGTGCATCTGACTTGATGTGGGCACTGGGGAATTGATCACAGGAAGGTCAGGCTTAGCACAGGAGGGCCTTGAATTCACCACTGAACAATCACAAATGACAAAAGATCTTTGGATGGGTATCCAAGACCACCAGAGAGAAGCCTTGCATTGAGTTTACTGTTCCAGTGGTGAGGTGGGAGGTATCAGGAGGGGAGAACCCAGCCCGATCACCAAGTGAGCTGAACACAGAGCCAGAAAAGGAGTGTTTGCACCAATTGCAGCAACCCCTCATGCAAATAAAGGATGTGTTTACACCAATCAGGTCAGTCAGTACAGCCCCTCTGCTGGGCCACCAGGGAAAGAACAGAAAGGATTGCAAGGAAAGTCTCAGTCTAACCTGTTGACAGAGTCAAGCCTGGGACCAGGAGCCAGGGTTCAGGTTTCAGCAGCTGTCAGTCATGTGGCTTCCTCAAAGGCATCTGTGTAATGTCCAAAGCAGCCTGTGCTATCTTAAGGGTAGACTAGCTGGCTGTTTGTATGAAAACCTTTTGATCTGTACAGCCAGAACACCAGAGAAGAGGTTAACAGCTGCCAAGGACTCACGTCATTCTACCTCACATCATATTTGCTTATTTACCGGGAAATAAACATCAAGAATCTTAGAGCACTGATTTATTATAACCATTAATACTTATTTTAACAGGGCTTAATGATGTTTTAACAATACTACAGCCACAGCCATTCAATCAACACAGGATAAGCCAGTGAGACAGAAACCAATGTTTTTTGACACAAAGACCCCTAAGCTCACAACAATAAAGCAGCCTTAATACTCACCCACCACGACTCAGGGAACTGAGCAGAAGAGGGGGCGGAAAGATTGTCGGGTGGGGGAGACTATCCAGAGGCATGGCACCCTTCAGTAACAACATACTAGGGCCAGGAGAACCTGGCTGAATACTAGGCTATCCATGGTCCCCTGTCACAAGGACTGATCCAGATGGCCCACGGAGGAGGTTATCCAGCTGATGGGGGATGGGGGAGGGGGGACATCGGGAATTGGGGATAACAACTCGCTGTTTGCCCACTAAATAATGTAACTCATTATGGACAATAAAAATAAAAATAAAAAATAAATACTCAACACCTGTCCAAGACCCCTGTGAGAAGTAGTTCTCCTGGCTTGTCTGACTCTAGTAGATAATAAAAGATTGTGACCCTTTGAAGTTCTATCTCCCACTCTTTGGGGGCTCTTTCTTATGATTGTAGCATCTTTTTCCAGTTTCTATGTGGTGACCATCCATGTGGCACATGGATGAATGTGATAAAAGGGAGAAAGGAAAGAATCCCTCAGGGTTCAGTTTCCTTTTAGAAAAGAAACGGTGTTCCTTGAACTACAGATTATCTCAAGATCATTAACAGGACAAGTGTTAAAATCGTTCCTGGGCCTAAGAAGGAAAAACTTCACAAACTGGACATTTTTTTATGACTTAGATAAAGTACAAAGAGAGACTATATACAAAACAATAAACAGATACAAATTTTTACACAACGCATATGCTTGTGAATATTTGTTAATAAATCCTATGAGTGGAGGTGTTGAATTTCCTGGACACAGAGAGTAGATGTTGTTTATGTAGTACATAATAAAGAGCCTGGAATATGGTGGATTTTTGTGGCTAGTATTATTAACAATGAATGAGTCATAAAAGGAAAGTAGCATAAGGTTTAGAATTTTGCTTTCAGAACTCATTCACTAAATATCAGAAATTTATAGTGTTATGAGCAAGGCACTGGGCTAGTCATTGAAACAAGCAAATAAGATCTTAACCAATCATTGCTTTTGAGTTCCCTACAGTGTAATCAGGAATATGAATATATTGTGACACATCTTCTATAAAGTAAATTGTGATAGCGTGATGATGAAAGTGACACAGATTGTCATGGTGGTGATAAGAAGGATGTATAAAGAATTTGCTACTGAGACTAACTCTGAAACCATTATTAGCAAATGTGTAACATTTTGGGAATAAGTTAGGAGCTTTTGTTTTGTTGTTTCCTCATGGATTTACTCAATTCTCTATGTTTCAGTCCCCGAAGGTCTAGTTTTCTTTCTAAAGCATACCTGCATTAGACATTACAAAATGTATAATGGACATGTCATCTAAAAGTATAAAATGCACAATGCTGATTTTAGAAAGAATTTTTTTTGTCTAAATGAATCGAATCACCTGTCTCTGCACTACAGACCTTTGATGCTGGAGTCCCCGGGGTGCAGTCACCCCCCACCATCAGGGAAGAGAAATCTGCCACAGAGTTGGCAACAAAACTCTTGCTTCTGGATGAACTGACATCCCTGGAGAATGATGTGTTTGAGACAAAGAGGAAGAGGAGCTTTTCTGGCTTCGGGTCTCCCCTGGACAGACTCTCAGCTGGCTCTGTTGAGCACAAAGGCAAAAAGAAGTAAGTGGACAAGCAATTTTCCCTTTTTAATTCTTTCCTGTAGGTTTTGAAGCAGAGAGGATTTCACATGAAAATATAGTGGGAAACTTGGATAGAAACAGAAACTGAGAGTGTCTTGGGTAACATTTGAGAGTAAGTGTTTTGGGAAGCGACATGGCTGCTTACAGAATGCTGTATCTCAGCCTCTGTGTTGACACTCCTAGGGAATATCTTCTTGCATGCGAATGAAAAATATATTTGTTGTAAGACATTACAGAATGTGTGAGGTAATGTGTATATGAAGGCATAACTGATCACTGGAGTGTTCTCTTTAATAAATACAGACACAGAATGTGATTTTTCTGGTATCCTGAATACAGAGCATTCCAAAACATGAGTCAATTCATTTTCCTGTAGAAAAAGTCAGGAGCAACAGTTTGGATTTGTCATGAGAACACGTTCATAAATCAATGTTTTGCTCTTTTCTTGCTATGTGACTTGTACAACGTATGTTCTTCTCTTTAATCCTCAGCCTATTCCTTTATAAAATGATGTAGTTATTTAACTTTATAAAAATCAGATGATACAATCAAATGGAAGTGTTTCATAAGCTTTTCATCTAAATAGCCAAATCAGAGTAAATCCTTTAGTGCTTTTTAGTATTTAATTATTAAAAATTGAGTAGCTCTCAACATTTTCAAGCACTCATTCCAAACATAAAACATTTCCTATCCCCTCAAGATCAGTTCCCCTGCCATGTATTTCATAATTGCTATGGCATGTGAGTCCTCAATGACACCTCCAAGAGTTGGGGATCTATTAAGACCTTTGCTTACCCTCAGTTCTCACTAAATTCTCCAAGTTCTATTTTCTTTAATAATTTTTTATTTATTTGCAAGCAGAGATAGAGAGATAGAAGAGAAATAGAGACAGAGAGGGAAAGAGAGAGAATGAATACACCAGGGCCTCCAGCTTCTGCAAACGAATTCCAGGTGCATGAGCCACCTTGTGCATCTGGCTTTGTACTTTAGCTTTACAAGTGCCTTAACCACTGAGAAATCTCTCCAGCCCAAGTCCTATTTTTATATTTTACATGTACCTAGAAGTTTCTTTCTCACTAAGACTTCTGTAGTTCTGGCTTCAATGATTTGTGATTCCTATTGGTTCTTTCTCCACTTACCATTCCCTGCTCTCTTAACAAGAATGCTCATCTGCAACCAAAGAAGACTGTGTGAAACATTACCCATTGTTGACACTATGAATATCACACTCCTTAGGAAATCCTGCAGAGAACTTTAGGCCCTGGCACCTTATGTTTTCTTGATCATCTACATATCCTTTGCCAAGGAAGGATGTCTTGGTTTTCTTGCAGTTGCAGAACTTGTCATTCTGGTGGCTGATTCCTTGGTTCCTCTATGGTCAGTAAGGATCAGAAACCTTTTTTTTTTTCTGTACTGAAGGACTCTCCTAGCTACACTAGGATTAAAACTATTCACTAGAAGCCATCATTCATCTCACCATACTTGGAACACAATCTCACAATGCTTTCAAAATCCAGACTCTAATATAGACAAATGCAAATTAGTTGTACGGGGAAGGGAAAGAGAAAGAAAATATAGTCTCTATCCTTCATATAAAATGTAATAAGAAAAACTAGTATAATGAATTGTAATACTAAATACATAGGTTTGTGGTTAAAGAGCAACTTACAAAGAAGATTGTGAAAAACAATACTGAAAAAGCCCAGGGATAAGTAGACATTTAGAGGAGAAAATGGTATGATGTGTAAATGTTACTTTCTTTTGTAACTTGTAAGATTATAAATCAAATGATATGAACATCAACATACAAATTTCATATGTAGCTATATACTGATTTATAATTATGCACATAATATATACATCAACTATAGAGTCTAATGCATACTTTACATTGACGTTTCACCATGACAGTCTTTTCAGGGAATGGAATCCAGGTAGGTGAGCTATGAGGCATAATCCGTTTGTCTTTCTCTCAATGCATTTATACTCATTAATATGGCTGAGGGGATCAGAGAGGAGAGGAAAGAAGGAACATTATTCTGTCAAGAGAAAATCATGTGAGAGAGGCTTAAACCTTTGGGGTAAGTTTGTGAGAGATCTAAATTGAACAATGTGGGCTCCATATAGGTACTAAGGACAAAAGGTAAATAAGACATAAGAGGAAGGAGAGCAGGAGGCACAGGTAGGAACACGAAGCTGTCCCTATTCAACTAGTCAACCTCTGACATGTGCACTGCAAAGCCAGTACAACCTTAGTCAGGATTCCAAAGCCAGGTTGTGAAGGACCATCCAAAGCTGCATCAAGAAGAAGGGATTTTAAAAGAATAACTGAATATGTTTGTCTTCCCCTAATCTCTTACTAACCGTCACCTCAACTATTACCAGAAGTTTGACCAGGAAAGATAAGGCATTTGTTCACACAGTGGCTGACCCATATGTTTGAAAAGTTGATTTCTTTTGGCCTAAATCCTTGAGATTTTTTTATATTATTATTTCAATAGTTGATATTTATGCATTCAAATTTTTCAAGGGCACTTCCTATAACGTTATTCCTTTTATAGGAATTCTTGTACTTGATCTTAAAGCAAATATTAAATTTGACTTGTATATTAGAGAGGTAGAAAACTATGAGAGATAAATAACTACTGCATAAAATATTTATATAGGCCTTAAGTTTTAATTAAAAATACCTTCAAACTTCTGGCATATAATAATTCAAAAAAGATTAAAGGTTGAAGTTTTATCATCTATCTTCTAGATATTTCATTTAAATACATATAATCAAACCACAAAACAGAGCATTTTTATGTGTGTAGTAACAATACAGCATATAGTTAAAATATGTGTTAATTTTACTGGGGATATCTGTACCAAGGATTATTTATTGTTTTATCACATTAAATGGAACCTATTACTTGTGTTTCTAAGACTATGAATTATTTATTTTATTTTAATATATGAATGCATATAGATATTTTCAGTTTTGCTTATAGACACCTGTGGTTTTATGTATATCCACCAATTTTTCTACTTGTCAGGCTGTCATTTCATGTCTTCTTACAAAGATAAGGTTATACTTTGAGATGCAGTTCTCATATTGGAGCCTTGAATACTGCATCTGCTATTAAGCCACATTTGTGAGTTCTTTTTTTTTCCCATTCATCACTTTTGCACTTTGATGAGTCCTTTGTTCCCTTTCTTATACTGTAATTTTCTTTGTTTGTGGTGGTGGTTTTCTTTTTTAAAAACTTTTTATTAATAACCTCCACTTCCATACATATAGAAAATATATCATGTTAACAGTTCCTTCCCAACCTCCCTTTCTTTGCCCTCTCCAAAATATCCCCTCCATTTAATCCCGTCTTTCCAATAAGTCTCCCTTCTAATTTGAGGCCATTATCTTTTTCCTTCTACTATGCAGGTCTTGTGTAGGAAGCATCAGCCACTCTAAGGTCATGAATATCATGGCCACTTTGTGTCTGGAAGACAGTATTTTAAGCATTTCTGGGTCAGCACCATCATCAGACATATATTAAAATATATTTTAATATAAATATAATATATAAATATAATATTATATAAATATAATATATAAATATAATACATATAAAACATGAATTAACACTGTCAAGATAGACTCTTTTCAAATATTTTTATTTATTTATTTGCAAGCAGAAAGAAATAGAGAGAAGAGAGTCAGAAAAAGGCTGCAACAAGGCCTCTTGCCGCTGCAAATGAACTCCAGGTGTAATCGCCACTCTGCATCTGGCTTTACATGGATCCTGGGGAATCGAACCCAGGCCATTAGCCATCTCTCCAGCCCTGAGACAGAATTTTAAAAGTCAGATATAAATTTGGTGAAATATCACTTCCTTGCTTCATGCTTTATTTACAGCACTCATTGGAAGAGAACCATCTGCCCTCCCATCCTCCTTGCAAAAGGTCCTCCTCTTGGAGAAAGACTGATATCTTGTCTTGCCCTTGAGTCTTCTTCCCAGGGGAACAATAGTCTCATATCTGACTAGTCAGTTTGGGAGCAGTAGTAAAATATGTCAACTCATCAGCTCTCTTCCTGTCTTTATTGAGTAACCATTGATCTTATTTGTCTATTTTCCTGACTGTAGTCTTAAAGAAAAAAAAATGCTTTATTAGTTGACTGTGTACACCTATTTCATCACTGAGATTAAATACTGTCCTTCATCCTAATATTCTGGAGTTTGAATCCAAAAGTTTAACTGACCATTTTCAGTTTAATAAGGATCCTGAGTAGCTGGCTATTTCCTTCTCTTCAAGGCCTTGCTAAGTTCTGTCTTCACATACTAGTCATTATAAGCTAATTATAATTCAGGACCATTATTGCTATTTTAAAAATATATTTTTATCTATTTGCAACCAAAGAGACATAGAGAGAATGGGTGCACCAGGGCCTCCAACCACGCAAACAGACTCTATATATATGTGCCACCTTCTGCATCTGGCTTTATGTGGTGCTGGGACATCAAAGGGGGTCATTAGGCTTTCAGGCAAGTACCTTAACTGCTCAGTCATCTCTCCAGCTCCATTAGTGTTATATTTTTTTAATTCAACTCTTCAGATTTTAGTGATTATATTGCTTGATTGATTCAGGGGTGATAATAATTTTCACCAATTTTTCCTATGACCCCCAAATTGGGTGTGATCTCTCAGAAGTCTCACTGTATTGGATATCAACTGCTATGCTATGTAACCCATTATCCAAAATTGACTGGCACAAGACACTTTTGTGCCCACGCAGTTTCTATGCCTCAGAAAGTAAAGCAAAATTGCCTGAGTGCTTTGGGCTCCCATTCTGTCTGAGATTAGGGTGAAGATGTTAGTGAGAGCGGCTGTCATCACAGCATCTGAGGTGACAGCGACCTCACCCAAAATGGCCCACTGCCATTTTGACAAGATGTCTCTGTGCCTCACTGGCTGTAGACAGGAAGTTTTAATTCTTTGCCATGTACTTGGGAAATGGCATTTGTCTCACCCTCCCCCAACCCCCAAGCCAGTGACTCTACTAAGCAAAAGCTATGAGAGTTTTTGTTACTTTACCTGTTTCTTGGCTTTGGAAGTCATTTCTCAGTCTCGCGTGAACTGAGACTACATAATGATGTGAATGATTTGGATGTAAATCAGAGCCCAGATGCTACACTCATATAAACTGTACACTAAAATTAATATAACTCCTTGTTTTACTAATTTTTGGGGGGTTGAGGTAGGGTTTTGCTCTAGCCCAGGCTGACCCAGGTCATTATGTAATCTCAGGGTAGTCTTGAACTCACTACAATCCTCCTACATCCACCTCCCAATTCCTGGGATTATAGGCATTCACCACCACTCCAGATTGTTTTGCTAATTATAATCACTGAACTTTTTAAAATATATATTTTGTTTATTTATTTATTTGCAAGAAAGACACTGTGTATTTGTGTGTGTGTGTGTGTGTGTGTGTGTGTGTGTGTGTGTGTGTGTGTGTGTGTGTGCAGGCATGCCAGGGATTCTTGCCATTTTAGATACCTCCAGACACATGTCCTATTTTGTTCATCTCACTTTATATGGACACTAGAGAATCAAACCTGGACCATCAGGTTTTGCAAGCAACTGTCTTCAACCACTGTGCCATCTCCACAGTCCTCACTGAACTATTTTAAAGAACATTCTCTGTTATAACTAGACCCTCATTTTTTGGATGGTTCACAATTTTGGTAGAGCTACATGAAGAGGTCTCACACTTTATAATTCTGTCAAGAAGAAGCAACAAATCCTTAACTGTCCTTTTAAGGGAACTCTGTCCTCACCCTAGTTCCCAGTTTCCTTGTTTGGAACTCAAAATCACAAATGGGAGAAATTAAAGTTTTTTTTTAATCTAAAAGTTTTCGGGGAAACAGGTTTTAAATATACATGCACCAACATTTACACATGAAATTGATCAACTGTCAGTCTGAAAAATACACCTTACAAATTTTAGAGCCATGGTTTTCACAAAGAATATGTCTTCAAAACCACAACATAATTAAATAACAAAAGAAAGAGGCCCCCAAAAGAAGTTGTAAGCCTCATCCGACTTAACCAGAATAGCATTGTCTCATTACCAAAGACACATGTAACACTAATAGGAAAAGAACATTATAAGACAACTTCATGAATCATCTTAGCAAGTGCAGCAATGTACTAAAATGACAATATACCATTATCATGGTGAGTTTGCCATATAAGGTTATTTATCTTTGAAATTTAATTAATGAAATGAATAAATCAAAGCAAATTCCATATTATCACCACAGATGTTGAAAAAGCATCCAACAAAATGAAATTCCGTTGTTGACTAAAACCACTGTTAATTAACAATAAAAGAAAGTTTTTGTAACCAAGTAAGGGACACCCATTTACAAAATCCTACAAAACATGCAAAACATATTCTTAGTTGATTTTACTTCCTACAACATAAGTCCATCAAATTATGAGTGATCTTCATGGAGAAAATTGAAACAGCTTATTTGAAGATGTTAATCATAATCTAAATGATAAATTATCTTTTATTACAAGAGTCAATATCATAAATACTTTAGCTTTCTCCAGCTTGACTAACCCTTATATTCAATACAATTCCAATCAAAACTATAAAAGAATGTCCAAGAACAAGACAAGCTGAATCTCTCATTGGATTAGAGATGACTCATTAAATGAGATGTAAAACTATGATATGCGGGTACTGGGGAGATGGCTACGCAGGCAAGACCTGAGTTCAATCCGAGCATCTACACATAAAGCCAGACACAACCCCACAGCCTGCAACCCCAGTGGTAAGCAGGGTGGAGGTGTGGGGTTGAAGACAGAATCACTGGGGCTTTCTGGCCAATAAATATAGCCAAAATATAGTAGTTCCAGATTCAGTGTGACACTGTCTCAAGGAAATATGGAAGAAATGCAATAAAGAAGGACTCAACATCCTTTGGCCTCCACTCACATGCACGAGAGACACACACATTTGCATGGACACATGCATATTCCATACACATCTCACACACAAATCACACCAGAAGCCGGGCATGGTGGCACAAGCCTTTAATCCCAACACTCGGGAGGCAGAGGTAGGAGGATTGGCCACCCTGAGACTACAGAGTGAATTCCAGGTCAGCCTGAACTAGAGCAAGACCCTACCTCTAAAAAAAAATCACACCAAAACAGAAGAAAAATATTTATATATGTTAAATCAACATTGAAGATTTTCATGAAAAACCTAATCACCAGAGCAGACCAAGTATAATATTGAGAGTATTCTAAACCCTGCTATGGAAAACAAATAGAAAATTTTAATAATATAGATTTAAGCAGGCACTTCCAAAAGAAGAGATCCAAGTAACCAATGAAGAAATTAAAATAAATAACTTCATTAGTAACCTGAGACCATAACTTAAATTAAAACCAGAATAAGATGGTTACCAGTACCAACCCAATGGTTGGCATATACTTGAAATAATAGAAACTGTCAATCATTGCTTCTATGTGTATAAACTGGTACAAATTTGGATAGGAATCTGGTACTAGGTAATAAAATTAAGTATAATTATAGCTGGTGTTTTGCTTTGAATGTGCAATGACCCTCCTGTGGCTCATGTATGTTTGAACAGCTAGCAGCACTATTTAAGAAAGTGTTGGAACCTTTAGGAAGTAGGACCCACTGGAGGGATTCAGTCATTGGGAGTGGCCTTGATGTCTTATAGTCTAGGGCCACTTCATGGTCTCTTGCTCTGCCTCCTGACTGTGGCTGCAATGTGACCTGCCATCTTTGGTTCCTGCTTCCATACTTTTCCTTCCATGATGGCCTGCATCCCTTGCAACTAAAAGCCACAATAAACTCTTCCTTCCATAAGTTGCTTCTTGTCAAGTATTGGTCACGGAAACAAGAAGAGGAACTAATGCAGATGTCAAATCTATTTCTGAAAACACATTGTAGGCACAACCTTACATTAGCACCAAAGTCATAAATGAGGTGGTTTTCAGCTAAATATATTTGATGATTATTCTAAAATGACAATTTGATTCATTCTAGAATCACCTAGATGAGAAATCTCAGGGCATGTCTGTAAGAGAGTTTCTAGATCAGATTAAGTGAGATGGGAAGACCCAACCTCAGTGTGAGTTGTGCCATCTCATAGGCTGAGTAAACAGACAGGAGAAAGCAATCGAGCACCAGCATCTCTTGCTCATTCTGCTTCCTGACTTTGGATGCAATAAAATCAGCCAACTCCTTCCCCACCATGGTAAACTGCATTCTCTAGAAATGTAAGCTAAAATAAATCCCTCCTCCGTAACTTATTTTTGTCAGAATAATTGTCACCGAAATGAGAAAAGTAACTAATATATAACCAAAAGGAGATACCTCAAAAACCTCAAATTTTCATGCACAGTAGAAAGGATAGTCAAATGTTGCATATGCATAAGATACTACCTAGCATTGAGAAGAAATAGCCACAGCTACAAGTCAACACGAGTAAATCTCACACTATATAATTTTGCTAAAATAAAGAGAATTCACACATGATCCCTTGTCTTTTTTCAGCAATAGTGAGGTATAATAGATAAACATGGATTCTGTTTGAGGTATATCACATTATACATTTTATACGGCTATACTGTGAAATTATTAACATAATCAGGATAATTAACATGTCTCCCTTAGATTTTTATGAAAACACTTGAGATCTCCCAGCAAATTTCAAGTATATAATACATTGCATAAACATAATTCATAACATAGTTGTCAATATTAACTACTAATACTACTAAAAACATTATCATTAATAACTATGAGAGTGTGCATTTGGTCTGCAGTACGTGATTATTTTCATTAAAGTTCTAAAATTGCGTAAAATAAATATGGGGTTTTTGAAGAATACATACGTAGAGTATATAAGATGAAGACAAGGAAAGGAATGGTTCACATCAGCGTGTCTACAGACTGTCCCTGAGAACAAGCCTCCAGAGGAACACAGATGGGAAGGGAACCCTTGGGTGTCCCTTCCTGAGGAAGTTCTTTCTTTTGCTGGTGCTGAAGAGAGAGATGCTTCTTTTCATCTATGAACAAAGTGGCGATCACCTGTAGACTCAAATTTGTGACAAGATGTTCAATGCAATGCTTAAGGGAAGTTTTTATCACTGCCTTTTTAGAATGTTAAAATAATTTTAGAAATCTTTGGAAATGGAATTCTCCAAGAATATCAATATTAAAATCATATTTGATACAAGAAGTCTATATTTTTTTTCATAAATACAAAAGTAGTACTTAAAATAAGCCAATTATTCTTTACATATTATTTAGTAGATCTTTTTCAGTCAGGCATGGTAGGGTGCATGCCTTTAAGTCTAGCACTTGGGAGGTAGAAGTAGGAGGATTTCTATGTGTTCAAGACCAGACTGGTATTGCAGAGTGAGTTACAGGTCAACCGGTACTAAAGTAGGACCCTACCTTTGACTTCTTAAAAAGTATTTTAGAAGAAAAACAGTAGACTATTTTAAACATATCTTAAATAAGCCATGCCATACCATCATTTTGTCACAAGAGGGACTCAATAGTCAGAAAGTACAGTTTTCTTATTCAGTCTTAGGAATATTTCTCTAAATCTATCCTGCACACGTTGTGTAGTCCTTTAAATGCATGTGTTACAGAAGATAATACTATTAAATATATATTTGATATAAGCAAAAAATGTTAAGACAACTTCTAGCTTGCCCTTTTGCTTCTGAATGGGTATAGATCATTTTTAAATTATTTAAGTTAATGAACTTATGATTGTTGTTTTCTTTCTGGAAATAATTGTTTATATGTGCAAAAAGTTTTATTCACTGAGCAAGCTTGTGTGCGTGATTCTTTTTCTAGATATTTGTAAGCATTTGCAACTGATTCCATGGAGAATCAAAGTGATTATGGATCAGTTACCAGACTAAAGCCATGCACAAGTCTCTGCACACTGACACATCTCCCCTACTCTTCGGAAGCTTTAGTTTCAATTTCTAGAAGCCCTGTTAGAATCACTGAATGTGGAAATGGAGGGGTAATCTTCAATGGGATAACACATTCACTTTTTTTTTAGATATTACTCTCCTTACAAAGCTTTCAATTATAAAAAAAGGCTACAAATAGTTTCAACATGACTCAACTATACTCATAGAAAAGTACCAGTTAAATGTGCCAAATGTCATCATGTGAGTTACATCATTATCTCTTTTCTTTGTAAAATGTGAATTCTGTGAGGTAACATATGTCATACACACAGGAAAAATCAAATGTCACTTCACAAATAAGTAAATGAATAAAATTAAATGAATAAACAGCTCCAGTAGATGAGAACAGTGGATGCCTGGATTTTATTATAAAATATAGACTAGATTACAATAATGGAGTAGCAGAGGATCCTAGTTACATTAGGTAAAAGAATTAATGAAAGCCCAAGCTGTCTCGTTTCTGGCTCCTAATATTTTTCAATCTGACCTGAGAGTAAAGGAGAAAAGGGGGGAAAGGTAGACAAGGAAGGTAGGAAGTTTATTTTGCTTTATAAATAATCACAACCACATCTCTTTTTATTTGAGCAGAAAAAAACAATTATGACAAAATAAGAAAATTTATTTTCCATTTCTTTGCCTTAATTGACTAACAAATTTTCTGCTTTCATTTCATTTATAACAAGACACTTTGAAAAAGTGAAAGCTTTTTTTTTTCCATATCAGATTAATTTAAGGAGCTTTGGGAAAATAATACCCAGCCATGTGACTCTCTCAGGTGCAGTTTCCTTCCTCTTTTCAACACTTGGAAGGCTTTATTTCTCACTTCCTCTCCTGCTTATCTGAAGTGCCTTCTGAGCATTCTCCTCCCACACAGATGTGGGTTCTGCCTAACTTCCTTGAGACTTAATGGTGGAACAATTCAGTAAAGGAATTAATCTGGGGTATAAAAGGGGGAAGACCACATCAGTTTAAAATTTTGTTTATACCAACCCCTTAAACCACATGGAGACACATATTTGATTTTCATTGCTGCCATCATAAATTACTTAAATTATCTTGCAACTCTACCAGTCTAATAAATCCTCACCATATACTGTGCACCATTATAGGCACATTCCTCAGCTCCTTGAGCTTCCATGAACATCCATCCCCCATACTCCTCAGGGCTGTTCTCAGATCCACCCCAGTGAAACACCCTGTGTACCAGGAATCTGCCTGCTAGGGGCTCAAGTAGGAAGTTTAATCAATAAATGGCAGAGTTTATGGAGTCAAACATTCAAACTACCACAAATAGTATTTATTCTTTCCATTCCAGTTTCTGAAGAAAGCCCCAGATCTGCATGAGCTAGGAGAGGAAAAGGAATGGTTGATGATTTGGGCTGGAGCGTTAAAATGTTCTCTGTGGTTTGTTTCAGGAAAGTAGTAGCTCATCCAAGAAAGCGATTCGGTATCCCCATGGACCGCATTGGGAGGAACCGACTCTCAAATTCCAGAGGCTAATTCATTCCAACTGTGAGTACAATTTGGACAAGTAGCAATAGCAGAGGGTATTTGATATTCACAATAGATGAATGGCCCTTCCTCAACTATAAATTTCCCTGTTGATTTCTCAGTTTATATATTCATTTTATCAAGCCTTTAGATAATTTAAGAGATTTTTAGAAAAGAAAAAAAATCTAGATTTTATCCTTAAAAAGCACTGATCCT
Source organism: Zapus hudsonius (assembly GCA_004024765.1). Lineage (NCBI taxonomy): Eukaryota > Metazoa > Chordata > Mammalia > Rodentia > Dipodidae > Zapus > Zapus hudsonius. The sequence continues at coordinate 30,638 of PVHP010008576.1, read as the reverse complement.
AATATCGGACCCACAAAGAGAAAATGTTTAGCAATTTCCAAAACCTCGTGTGTAATTACTTAATGTTAATATACAAATATGGATAAAGATTCCAATTAGCACAAAAATTATTTATGGTATTTTGTTATCAATGGATTATATTATTGAACTATAATAATATCAAACATAGTGCTGAGGATGTAGCTCATTGGTAGAGTGCTTGCGTAGTATATGTAACACCCTGGGTTCAGTCCCCAATATTGCAAACACATACACATACAAAAAAAAAAACATGCAATAAAGGAGAAAAAATGTTTCTGATGAAAAATACTAACCAGGGCATAAAATATATTATTTAAATCTTTGATCTGTGACTCTGATTATCTATCTCTGACAGCATACTTTATTTTTCCACATTATATCCATTTAAACAATAGTATATCATTTTATATAGTCTTTCTTACTACCAAAGTATCCCTTTAAATTAAACAGTGAGTGCAATTTTTATATGTTTATAAGATAATAACTTAATAGTCACTAAATAATGTTTATACAGTCACATGGTGTTGTGATCAGCTTTCTAGTTGCTGTGCAGAAAGAACCCAAACAAAAGTGGCTTGTGGAGGAACTGGTTTATTTGGCTTACGGACTCGAGGGGAGACTCTATCCTGGCAGGGAAAACAATGGCATGAGCAGAGGGGTGGACATCACCTCCGCCACAGCACTCGAAACAGCGGCAGGAAGGTGTGCCAAATACTGGCAAGGGGAAGCTGGCTTATAACCCCCATAATTCCCCCCCAACAACACAGCTGTAGTGAGGTTCTAATTCCTGAATTGCCATCAGCTGAGGATCGATCATTGAGAACACATTCATTTGTTTGTGGGGGGGGCACCTGGATCAAACCATGACACATGGTTCAGTAGTTACAGATTCAAGAACTAAGTCTTATTTAACCCAATTCCAGTTGTTTAAAGTAATCCAGAAAATAAGAGCTTTGAGAGGAACCATACAGATTTTTGAGTAGAGCAAGACTGAGCAACAGGTGTTTGGCCTTTTAGCCAACATTCTCTTCATTACCTATCAGGTGCCAAGTTGTGCATCGTTGGATGCTAATATCACTTGTCATATTTCTGTTTGTTTGAAATACCTTGCACTTGCTAAGCTAGAGTTCAACCCCTGAGCTACAATCCTAACCTTCAGGCATCATATAATTGTAAAGAAAAAGAGTATTCTGTATTTTGACAACCTTTCTTTCCCTTCTGAGAGTTTCAAACATTCCCTTTTGCATCAGAGTTAGTTGTAGGTTCTTACCTTGATGTTCACTTTGAGTTTTGCACTTTAAATGTACCTAATCATGAAAGTTTTTTGTTTCTGTTTTTGAAGGCAGGGTCTCACTTGAGTCCAAACTGACCTGGAGTTCACTCTAGCCACAGAATGGACTTGAACTTCTGGTGATCTTCCTACCTTATCCTCCTGAGTGCTGGAATTAAATGTGTGCACCACTATGCCCAGCACATGGAAGTTTTGCTTGGTTTGAAGTCAAACCTAGATAGACATAGTTGATGTGAGCTACCAAGTTTTCCAAAACAAATGCCAATCTCTTTTCTGATATATTTCAATATTTATTTGTTTATTTATTTATTGTATGTGTACACATGCTATGACATGTATATGGAGATCAGAGGAAAACTTCACAAGGTCTCTTGACTCTGCAAAAGAACTACCAAACTGTAAACAAGGCCGAAGCCTCAGCTTCTCCTGGATCTGCCTGCCATCATCATAGGCACATTGACATCACAGATGCCAGGGCCATTTTGCATCTGGCTTTATTTGGGTACTGGGAAATTGACCCTTACCCAGAAGGTTTTGCAATCAAGCTCCTTTTACCAATAGCTATCTTCCCAGCACTCTGATATATTTGGGAATGGAATGTAATCTGATATTTACACAATATACTTTTCAAATCATTACTGTATTATACCCAAGTTCTGAGTTAGTAGAAACCTTAGTTGTAAGAAACACTAATTTAAAAAAAATATATTTGCCCAAGACATCCCTTAGCTTTCCTTAAGCTTTCTTGATACAGTTAGAAATTCTGTATCCCTGCCATTGAAATCAGTATTGTCCACATAAAATGACAAATAGGGCCATGGTCTTGGCTGCCCCTTGCTACATACCACCTTCAGTAAGACTTTTCTTTTTGCCATATGAGGCAAATGTTGCTGTTTTTACTGACTTTTTTTTTTTTTACTTTGGCACAATGTTGACATCATTCACCTAAATTCCTATAGCTGAAATAGAGAAGACTATTACGTGTAAATCACAGTGTAAAGTTGGATCCTGGCAATTGAGCAATTTATACAATTATCCATCTGATACAATAACAATAATTACAGTGACTTTCAGCTTTGTTTAACTTTCTTGTTTTTCCATAGTCACAACCTTTAAACCAAGATTCAAAACTTGAGAGAAGTAAAATATACCAGATGTGCAAAGAAACAACTGACAAATCTTATTTTTATAAAATTCAAGCAAAAACAGCTTTATACAACACAAATTCATTTTAATGCATTTTATCAGAATTGTCATTTTACATGATCATCATAAATATAAAAACATTGTGTGATTAAAAGCTACTATTAAGCATTATGCAATTAAAAGTTCAGCCTTTCTCTATTGATATTAATGGATTTTCACCTATTCTACATAGTTAATTAACTTGAACAATTTCAACTTTTTACTTTTACAGATGTGACTTCCTTGGGTGAAATGTCACAGAAATGGGGAACATGCTTCAGTGAAGTTCTTCAGTACTCCTTAATAACTAAACTTTCGAGGGACTGACCTTCTGGAACTTTCCAAAGTCTAAAGTTCAGCTCATCATATGACAGGGTTGTTGTGGTTTCAAGTAAATTGTGCACACCCTCTCAATGCATGTAAACCATTTTAGCTATTTTAACCATGTTTCTAATGATTCAAAAATTATTACCTGCCCCCAAGACCTTACTTAAAATCAATAGCCTAAACCCTCCATACAGTGGAATGCCTTCGGTGAGATTTGCTGTTAATGTTTTTAACAGTTAAAAAGACAAAAGACAAAAGATAAAATTGTTCTGGAGAATTACATGTGATCAGTTTGGTCATTATCGGGGAATGAAGAGAGGCAAAGCTATAGATTTTCTCCTGAGTGCTCTTACCTGTCTTTTTCTCTGACTGTACGACTGACATTTAATAATTATAAGCTGAGGTATCTTATCACATTCAAGTTTTATCAAATTTAACAAAAATTACAAAAAAAATAGTCCTAGTGAGCTGCAAGTTCCCAGTGAGCTTACAACTTGGAAGTGAAGCTTATCACTCATGTGTTAAGTTTCAATATACTGTAGCTTCTAATATTGCTCTTAATTTTAATATCTAACTAAAAAACAGCAGTAGTGGTCTATTGTAAAAGAAAGAACTGTACATAAATGAAACAGATAAATGAGAAGGAGAGAAGAAGCATTATTAGGTAGCAAGCATACTACCCAGCAGTCTGCAGACAGCAAAGTGCACATTCCCTCACAGTGGAAAGATAGCACATACAGGCAATCTCTCTGAAGTTTACTAAGTCATCTAAGAAATGCTCAGTCAGCTTTATATGCTCTGCTTATTAAGGTGCTGAGGGGCACACTGTATTTGGAAGTGCTTTCTTAAATTCGTTTTAATTAACCTTTGTATCAAAGACCAAGCTTTGTATTTTGGAAAGCTCAGTTCTCCCTAATAATCATGGTATTACTGTAGGTCAGGCAAACACACCCATTGTGCATTGAATACACTTTCACAGCACCACGAAAGTCTATAGAGCAGAGATTCACTTGGCACAAGTGTAAAGGAAATCTAGAAAACACTTTCTTAAACTCTAGTAATCAGTGTCAAACATAATATATAGGGAAAGGTCAAAAGTTGGGGCCAGTAGGGGGAAACTTTTAGGATGAAAAATGTTAGGAGATGTCATCATATTACAAGAGGAGGAGAGAAACAGGCAGTTATGGATATATTAACTAAAACTTAAATAATATCCTCATGTGAACCAAAGAATAAAATAACTTCAAAGAAACATCATGATGACAAAGATGCATTAGAAAAAATGGACCTAAATAACTGACCTTTAAAAATGACTAATTTTATATAGTTATTCAATGTGCTTTTGTAGTTGCTTCAAAAAGGTGTTATACATAACTTCTTAGTTTTTTTCTAGAAATATATGAACTTACTGAAAATCTTCAAAGTTAAGTGGTAATGTTTCTTTTAGTTGTAATGGAGTCTCTAACAAGGAGAAATAAATTTTGGAAAAGCTAACTGATAATGTTCTTTGTAGGCTTGTAGTAGAGCTAGTAATGTCTCATGGGTAGTGTTCTGCAAGACTCATTGTTTGAAAAATTTACTCAGTATAGAAAATTCTTTCTATGGCTTTTGATTATTCAAAAGTGGCTACTTTTATTTTTCTCCCAATTGAATATTTGTAAGCTTCCAATACAACAGCATACTACTTTGTGTTTTTGCAAAAGGTGTTAAAATCTCCTTGAGCCTAAAAATATTTGAGCATTAGAATTTGAGCTTCAAAAGCTGATTTCATAAATGATTTTAATTTAGAATAATGGTATGAGGGTTTGGTATGTAGCTCAATGGTAGAATGCCTGTCTGGCATTCAAGAGAAATAGAATTATATTTGGTTTAGTGGCTCACACTTGTAATTCCAGTGTTTGGAAGTAGAGACAGGAGGATCAAAAATTCAAGGCACACTCGGCTATGTAGTAAGTTCAAAGCTAAGCTATGCAATATGAGATGCTGTTTCAAACAAATAAAATAGGGCTGGGGAGATGAGTAGTGGTTCTCGTTTGTAAAATACACTTGTTTCCAAAACCAGCATGCCTGGAGTTCAATTCCCCAGGACCCATGTAAAGCCAGACTTTTAAAAAAAATGGTGAATGCTTTTGGAGTTATTTTGTAGTAGCACACATACATATGTGAAATAAACAAAACCATTTTAAAGGAAGGGGCTGGAAAGATGACTCAGTGGTTAAAAGTGCTTGCTTGTAAAGACTGACAACCCAGCTTTGATTCCCAGTACCCACATAAAAACAGAGACACAAATTAGCACCTGTCTGGTTTGTAGTGGCTGGATGTCTTGCTGCATCCTCTCTCTCTCTCTCTCTCTCTCTCTCTCTCTCTCTCTCTCTCTCTCTCTCTCTCTCTTCTCTCTCTGTGTGTTTGTCTGTCTCATATTTTTTTAAAAATAGAAGGAAAGAAAAGAGAAGAAAGGTAAAGAAAAGAAAACTAGGTTATCAGTCTGATTTAGTTAAAGAAATCATGATATTGATTTTTACTCCATTCTAATGTGCAGTGCACTTACTTGCCTCATAATATAGGAAAAATATCTTCTTTACTTAAACTATTCTTTTTACAGGATATTAACCCAGCAGGCAAAGTACTTAAGTCAAGAATCTGTCTAAGCTTTTATTAACATGTCTAGTTCACTTCCTAAATGACCCCCAACTCCCACCATCCAGAGTACAATTCGGAGTGAGCCATGCTCCATTCTGGAAAACTCTCCTTGCTCTATCTGAATTACAAAACATTTCCCTCCAAATTCCACGAAGTTCCATTAACCCTTTAAGACTTAAGTGCTAATGTCAGTTGAGAGGGGAGGGACTTGGTGGCCCATGCCTGGTGGCTGAGGCAGAAGGATCTTGAGTTAGATGCCAGCCAAGCTACACTGTGAGTTTTAGACCAGCCAGAGCTTGAAAGTAAGACCTTGTCTCAAAGAAGAAAAGATTCCACTCTGGGGATGAGTCTTCCGATGTCGTCCCTTCACCCCAAACATCACGTACATATGTACTCTCAGCAATGCACACTTAGCTTTCACCTTGCATACATGGTCCTTAAACTCCCAAGGTTCTGGTTGAGACATGCTCATCTATACAGAGTGCAAAACACACCTAATAGCATCCCATAATCAATAAAGGGATGATCAACAAGTGATGGGGCTGCCACTTGGGGATTCTCATCCTGCTTTCTCAGGGGCTTCATGCCTACACATTTCCATAATATCCTTGACTAGGAATCCGAACACATGAAATTCATAAGACACACCAGTAGCTGCCGACAGACAAAATATAACCCATCCAACTCTTCCCTGAATCCAAACTCTTGACCCTTCGGTGGTCCGTGGGATTGCTCCATCTCTTGAGTCTTCCCTAAGAACTTGAACTCCACTTATTTCCTTCAGTCTCTTCTCTACCCAGACAGATCTAGTTGTTTGGAGGTCAGTGTCCATCAAAATTATGCCAGAGGTTCCCCTGGAGCCTTAAGGGAGGACATTCTAAGAGGTAAAGTGGATTACAATAGTGTCTGGCATCTCCCAGATTTTATTTTATTTCCATTTTGATTTGGGTGTGGTGTGTGTGTGTGTGTGTGTGTGTGTGTGTGTGTGTGTGTGTGTGTGAAGTTCTCACTCTGTAGCTCAAGCTGTACTTGAACTCAAGAATGCACAAAGATGACTTTGAACAATTGATTCTCTTGCTTCTACCTCCCAAGTGTTGGGATTATGAATGTGTGTCATCACAGCCTGCTAAGGGGTATAATTAACCTTTTTGTTGTTGTTGATGTTTGTGTTTTGAGACAGTGCCTGACTGGGCAGCCATGACTGACTATGAATAGAGGAGCCTCCTGCCACAGTGCCCAGAGCTGGGTAGATTTCTATCAGTGCTTGCTGTCATTTATGAACATAAGTTCTTTATTTCAATATGCATATTTATCCCTTTATTGTGTTTTGCTTTTGGTATATTTGTAATTTTTTCAGCTCTAATGTCATGAAAGTATTCCCCTACAATAAAACTTTTCTACTTAGTGTATTTTACATTTAGCGCCACCACATTATAAAGAGTAGAAAACAAACCAGCAATATCCTAGTTTAAATGGGTCTTCTAATATAGCTATAAATTAAAACATTTCTGTTAACATTGGGATGATTCATTTCAATTACTTTTTAAATACATTATATATCATTAAATCCAATTATATTTCATTTTAAAGCCACCCAATGGAAGATACTTTTGTTAAAAAATAAGACATTTTTCTTTTTATATCCCTTGTTCCTCTATAGACCTTCATGGATCAAATGAATGTGTGAATATTAATTTCTGAGTTATGGTGTTACTTACATAACCAATGTTTTATGTGAGGACAAGATTTCCAAGATACAATGTCTTAAAGTGTTTATCAAATTGTACCTTTAGTTTACACATAGATTTAGGGAATTAAGTTTCTTCAATAAAGTTACTAAAACAACTGAACTTTCTAAAAAGAAGAAACATCAAAAGTTAATTGAAAGAATTATGCTCTATACCTAATAGTCTGACAGATTGGAATTTTATTCAGCTTTTTATAGTTAATAAACACAGGATGATGAAAACAGGAATTTTCATCTTTCTTTGTGATGGCAACATGATGTTTGTGTTAACAACTCTTGGAAATACACAGGGGCGCCTTCATACATTGCTGTGCAACTGACATTTATTCATGGACGTTTGGGTGCCTTTTATGAAGGTATGAATATTACACTGTAAGGATTTTGTTCAAACTTGTTACTATCTTTATACTTATGCACACACACATGTCTGTATATATACTTGGTTTAAAGAAATACTATCATCAATCACCACAAAATCAATAGTTTGTATACAAAAATGGACATCTCAGTATTTTTACATAAAAGAATGTATACAGGCTCCCATACAAGATTAGTCTTTAACAGTCCTTAACTTTAAAATTAGTTTAGTGACAGCTCTGTGACAGCATGGGTGTCAGACATAATTAAAGTTAAATCTTGAACCTTGGATTAATGAATTAAAATTGTTCAGCTATAAGAAAGAATGATGTGATGTATACATAGAAAATAACACCTAATAAGGAAAGCCAAAGAAAGCTTTGGGAAGATTTCATAGTTATAGGCACACACAGTCTCAGCTAGATTTTAATGTTAAGAAACCAAAGGGCAAACTGTTTTGTAACATACATTTATTCACTTTCTATTCCAGAGAAATTTCTATTATATTCTCCCTTATTCAGGTAAAGTATATATTTCTGCTTGTTAGTAATGTATTCATTTTAATACTATTAATAATTGCAAAAGTTGCAATAGTTATGAAAGGAGGTTGGCCAGCTTAGTCATAGAAAACAGAAATAACAATCATGAACACATTCACACAAAGTGGGACAATATAATTTATTTTAACTTTCCAAGATGCTTTTTAAAATGCTGTCATTGATAGCTCAGCAACATGGTGTCATAGGACAAAACTATATAATCAATGAATCCATGGCATATAATAGATACAGAACTCTTAACTTTAGCCCCCAAAAAAGTCCTTTTGATAGTCCCATGCCATCCAAAAGTGCAACAGGTTTGCCATCATAAACAGCGCAAACATCAAGCATACCGTCATCCACTTAGGAGCAAGTTAGCAAAGTAAGAAAAAGGACATGCCAAGTAGGTGAAGTTTCTTTATGCGGGAAACACTCACAGTCACTTAAAGCAGTGCAGTGTGAACATAGATGCCATCTTGTCGAACTGTCTGATCTGTCCAGTGTCCATCGATGATGCTTTAGACACAGTATTTCCAAAAGCAAGCTAATAAAGAAAACAAAACAGATATTTATAAAAATATGACATCTGAATAAAACATTAAGTGTGCCTGAATAAAAGAGACTAATTAGAAAAGTTGTTCATATGGGAGCTGATGGCTTTATTTACACCTATAAATTAATTATGATGAAATAAATTAAAATTTCAGGTTCTTTTCCACTCTACCCACCTGTCAAGTACACACTACTGTCTTGAGGTCAGTGACCATGAGACAGGCCCCACAGATTAGAGATGAGTCCCACCACAGGAAGTTTTATCAGACAGCACTGTTATACGTTCTGATGCATGGCATGCAGGATGGTCCAGAGAGCCCTGTGGCAGGCTGGCCAGTCAGGCTCACACCTGTACTTTACACAGTAATGCAGAAATGCTCAAGGGGAAGTCTCCTAAGCAAAAAGAAATGTCAAGTATGCTTCTATTTGTTGAAGAGGAAGAGAATAAAAAGATCATTTTGCATATCACTAAATTCTACTTAGTTTACTTATTCTATTTTTAAATAATTTTATCTATTTGAGAGAGAAAGTCTGGGCACACCAGGGCCTCTTGCCACTGCAAATGAACTCCAGACGCAAGTGTTGCTTTGTGCATTGCAATGAAACCTGGGCACTAGTCTTTGCCAGCAAGTGCCTTTAAGTGCTAATCCATTTCTCCAGCCGTGGCAGATTAATTCTTTATTGTGTTATAGCTTCATATTCTAATTATAAAATAGTGCTTCAGTCAAATAATCAAATCAAACAACATTTCAGTCTTCAAGTATGCAGTGAACCATTTCAAATCACCTGTGGGCTGTTTTTCCCCAGTCGTTTGCCTAACTGACAGTAGCTCCATCTAACTAAATTTTCCTTGTTTCTTGCTATCAAGATGGCTAATAATACTATACAGTACATGGGTATTTGGTCCACTATTAATGGGATTCATGATGACAAAGTTTTCTTTAATCTCCACAGTAAAAGTAAGTCACTCATTAAGTGAATGATATGATGTATGTGATTGCCCAGCTGAGCACATTTTTCAAAGCCTAACACCCGAGTTCTTCAAGCACATAAGCACAGCGGAATCACAGTGTTCATTCCTGTACTAAAACTGCATTCAACCCCAGTGGAAGCAGACATCTACTTTCAGACCCAGCACTGAAGATCTTTGCCCCTTAATCCAAAGATCCTATAACAGAATGCAAACTCATCACCAGTGTGGAGTCTGTCCTGTCAGATATCTTTGACAGAAAAATATAAGCCTACATGTGACCCAAATTCATACCACCTTGAGTGATGCCATTAAGTTTGCAATGGAATGTAGTTTGGAGAATTTTGAAGGCCTTGTTGAAGGGGATAGCTTTGAGTGATGTTGCTGATAGAACCAATCCCTCAAGGTTCCCAAATCATTCATCAGTTTCTTGAAGTAAAACTCACTGGATACCTGCTGAATTCACTGTTTCACTCACTGTTTTAGCCTAATGTCAGGTATTGGGCAACTTTGCTTTCTCAGATATATACTGACTATATATTAAACTTTTAAATATAGTTGCAATGTACTATATTATTTCACAGTAAGTGCAAATTCTTACTGTCTTAGGAAAAATCCCTAGGTTTATTTCACCTTCATACATTTTTGCTCATGGTAGTCACTTTTTAAATAAGCTTCACACATAATCTGGGATACATTTTTTGTGCCCTAACCTGGATGTCTCCTACATTCATCGTCACAAATATTTACTTTGTTCCTACCACATAAAAACATGCTTTTCTATCTTCTTGCTGAAAACCAAAACCGATATCATAACTATTAAACAATTATAATTAATGTATTAATCTTTTTTCTATATTTTGAACAAAATTCTTCAAAGGAGTATTCCTTGGGACAAGAAAGATGGCTCAGCAAGTAAAAGCATTTGCTTGTAAAGTATACCATGCCTGGTTCAATTCCCTAGTCATCCTCATAAGCCAGACACAAAAAAAAACATGATGCAAACATCTGATGTTCATTTGCAGTGGTAAGATTCTCTCTCTCGGGCTGAAGAGATGGCTCAGCGGATAAGGCAATAGCTTCCAGTGCCTAAGGCCCTGGGTTCAATTCCCCAGTACCCACATAAGCTGTACAAGGAGGCAGCCCTGGCTTGCTTTCTCTCTCTCTCTCTCTCTCTCTCTCTCTCTCTCTCTCTCTCTCTCTCTCTCTCTCTCTCTCTCTCTCTCTCTCTCTCTCTCTCTTTCTCTCTCTCTCTCTGCTTGAAAATGAATAAATAAAATATTTTAAAAAAAGATTCTCTCTCTCTGACACACACACACACAAATATTTCTTTTTTCAAAAGGAGTGTCTCTTACCTGTGGTTCCAGTTATTTGGTCATGTTCTTTTTAACAAAAAGCAATTCTTCTCAAGACCATTAGTGATCTTTTGTTGCTGAACCCAACTGGAAGGTCCCAGTTCTCATTCTCATCTTATTTGATCCTACCATAGCTTTAGACACAGTAAAACTTCTTCCTTGGACTTTCTTTACCTGGCTTCCAGGCATTGTTTTCTTTGTTGGGCTCTGCTCCTATCCAACCTATTATACCAATGTCTCATCTACCCAACAGTTGAACTTTGAATAGCCTGGGATTCAGCTCTTGGACATTTCTCTATATCTGGAGTTATTCCTTAGATGGTTCCATCCAAATTCCAATATTAAATTTGCTAGTTAAGGTCAAATTTATGTTTACAATCTGCACTGCTTTCATAAATTCCAAATTCTCTTTTCAAATGGATTACTGAAGTTACTCCCAGGGGGATTTTTTCCTGCATAGCATAATCACTTCAAGTGTCAGTGTAGAAATCAGATTCCCCAACAATTGCTTGTGTATCTGGATATTTTTCAAGTGTCTGATCTTATTACATTGGAACTAGGGTCGTTCACTACATTTTAGCAGGGAAGAGTGTGTTTACCTCCTTCATTCTGTTTCACTAGAGGGACGGGGTGACTATGTGCTCCACAAAATCTAGGCACAAAGTGAAGAAAATAATGATACATATAAACTATATAGGCTTCTTATAAAATTAAAATAGTACTTAGAGGAAATGAACCATCTAGATTTTAAGGTTATTTTGTTAAGTAATATGCCAGGCATATCCCAATATTCACATTGTGTGCTAATCTGAGAAGTACTGAAATAATGATATTATCTCAGCAACTGATGAAGGTGGACAAGAAAACTATCTTAGGTTGGGGAAATTAAGAGTTGCTTTACAAAAGGGCAAAACAAGTATTAAAATTCTTATCTGCCACAGCTTGGTATTCATATCAGGGGTGTCTTGAGCCTCTAGGAAAAAAATATTACAAAATGGAGAAATGACACCATTTTAAGCTCATGAGAATTATTTTTACTAGATGTATTTTAGAGCAAAGAAAAACAATGTAGAAGAAACTCATTAATTGCTTAAGTTTGTGTGAGTAGGAAATATATTAAAGTTAAAATCTCAATCCAGGAAGTCTAGTTCTAGACACCAAGTGCTTAACCATGATATTAGAACATGAAATGTTTGGTATATTCTAAGTTGTTAATATTTATTCATCCTCTTTCCTCATTGTTAGAAAATATGTTTATAGTAAGAGGGAGTAGATTTAAATAGGACTTGATAATTCAGTAATGAATTGGAGAAACTCAGTAATGAAATGGAGCTAATTCAGTTATGAATCATCAGTAATGAATTGGAGAAACTTAAAACAAAAAATCCTTAAAATTATGAAAATTCAGAATGAGTCAAAAGAATAATCTCTCTCAACTTAAATACTCAGGGTCAAACCTCGAGTTCATTGCAATGGGAGATCTCTTTATGATAAGGAAGATACTGTGATAATATTTAAAACTGTCTTGAACATGATTACTTCTTTTTTGATCCTCTTGGCATCAGTGATTAAGCCAAAATAGAAAGGAAAGGAGCGTGTTTTAAACAATAAGGAGCTATTTCATTTAAACTGGAGGATTGTGACGCTCAGATGTGGGACACTCACATTGTCTCTTCTTAAAAACATGAGCGTTGATCCTGACCACCACTAGAGTGCTAAAAACAGATCCACATGATCTTTTTCTCCTTAGAAATATTTGCACAAGCAGTCATTCGGAAGTCAGTTTTACAACTAAAATGAAAGCTTACCTCGTTTGCTACCATGGGAAGAGGATAGGTTGTCCATAGCATAGGACATGCCGGAAGCCTTTGCTTCCATGAGCTGTTCCTTCAACTTTTGTAGCTATTAAAAATGGAAAATGATAATTAGTCCAAACATCAATGTTGTTTGAAAGAGGAGATGGAAGAGAGCAAGAAAAAAAGTAAAAAAAAAAAAAAAGAACAAAATGGAGAAAGAAAAAGCTGTAAGAAAGACAGGAAATTAGCACTCTAGGGTTGTCTGAGATAGTATGTGACTTCAACCGAGACAGGAAGAAACAGACATTCAGCAAATCAAGTCAGTTCAGGCTTACATTCCTGGGGAGTCTGTAAATCTCCATAGTGTGGGGAGCTGAATGCTTGGACTTCCTGAGTCTTTCTAGCCAAAGATACATATTTTGGTCCCTAGTGTTTCAACACAGCTTTCAACCCACCTTAATCTTTCACAAACTCTCTGAACCCTACACAAAAGTAGGGTTCAGCCTGAACCAGGCATGTCCCATGATCTCCTGGGATTAGCTATTCGGTTCAGAGAATGATGGGCTGGCACCCCACTGAATTTGAAGGGGTTTAGCATTTCTTCTCTCTCACTCAATGACATCCCTGTGTTCTTTATAAGCACAAAAGGGTGGAGAAGACAGGGCTGATGGATGGAGGACTCCCTCCCACAAGAGCACAGCCTGTCCAACCTTCCCAACCTGCGGCTCGAGGACTGCGGCTCGAGGATGCAGCTTCCCTTTGCAGAAACCATACAATAATTTTTGTAGGAAAAACATTCCCACTATTTAAAAATAATAAATTTGGGGTTTGGGGAGATGTCTCAATGGTTAAAGATGCTGACTTGTAAAGCTTAATGGCCCTGGTTTGAGTCTCCAGTACCCACATAAAGAGGCCCAGGGTGCCCATTCACCATTCTGTCTCTCTGAAAATATATAAATATCTTAAAAAATAAAAATAATAACTTCAGCAAAAAGCTCTTCATAGCCTCCCAATGTACAGAGGAGATTTTCAGAACGCTTTGTGGGGCACAATGTCAGCATAGTCAGTCAACTCAGCCACAGGATGAGCCTTGTTGTTAATGATTTGGTGTGAGCTTTGTTTTATTTTAGAAGAACTTGATCATTTCTTTAGTGGGTTACTTTACTTTTTCTCTAGAAGAAATAAAAGTTCACATTGTAGCACTGTTTTGTTTTGTTTGCAAAAGAAGCCGTCTTACAAGTTATTGAAATTGGGCTGGGGAGATTGCTCAGTGGTTAAAGACAGTGCTTGCAAAACCTGCTGGCCTGGGATCAATTTTCCAGTGCAAGGTGCACATACACATGGCACATGCTTCCAGAGTTTGCAGCAGCAAGAGGCCCTGGCACACCCATCCCCCACCCTCTCCCTTTCTCCCAACCCATAAATAATTTATTTTAAAAATTAGAAAGCTATTAAAATTGAGTGTTGAAGTATTTTACACGCTCACCTGGTGAAGTTTTTCCAATTTATTGGCCAATTCTACACCTGTAAGAAACATCATCAAATTAAAAAATGTGGACCACATGAAATACTTTATTGACTTAAGGCAATGCATTCATAATCCTAAGAGAAAAGAAAAAATTCTTTTTTTATATGATTTGAGGTTACCCACCTATTCCTAATGTGATGTACCCAACATATTGTTCAGTGCCCATGACATTGAAATGTATTCAGTTATATCATGGAAAAAATATCTATTTTCACCAGTAAGCACAAAGTTTTCAAAAGTAGACCATAGTTCTAGAATGAAATATTATTAAAAATCAAGTATGATATTTTCATAAGTTGAGGAAATAAATGCTCATGAATCAATACTAAATGAAAACAAAATGGTGGATGCAAATTCTTCATGGAGTTTAGCCAAGAAGGAAATACCCCCAAACATGAATACTAACTCTCCAGGGTTCATTATTTGAATATGAATTTTTCCTTCTAAAATGTACTTATTTCCACAATAAAAATGTTTTACTTAAATTTTATATTTTATCATCTTGCTTTTTAACAGTATTTAAGATTTTATGAAGGTTTTGTTTTAGTCTTTTTCTTTTTCTTTTACAGTACTAAGGATCGAACACAACGACTCAAGCATCTTAAGCAAGAGTTCTACCAACGCTATGAGACACCACCTATGTAATATTCATTAAACTGATATTTTGTCCAATATATATATATATATATATATATATATCTTTTTAAAAAGTACTTCAGGGGCTGGAGAGATGGCTCAGCGGATAAGGCACTTGCCTCCAGTGCCTAAGGCCCTGGGTTCAATTCCCCAGGACCCACATAAGCTAGACCCACAAGGTGGTGGCCCTGGTGTTCTCTCTCTGTCTCTCACTCTCCGTCTCTCTCTGTATCTCTGCTTGAAAATGAATAAAGAAAATATATATAAAAAAAAAAGTACTTCAGATGTTTTCTGAGAAAGTACCACATTGTCATG
The DNA here is from genome assembly GCA_004024765.1 of Zapus hudsonius. Lineage (NCBI taxonomy): Eukaryota > Metazoa > Chordata > Mammalia > Rodentia > Dipodidae > Zapus > Zapus hudsonius. Next base: position 15,379 of record PVHP010008576.1, on the reverse strand, counting down.
TTGTCATATTTTTCTCTTAGGCTGGACCAGCTAAGGTTCTGACAAAGTCTTGGGAATTTCTAGGAGCAAATCAAATTCTCCAATTCTTTACATGAAAACCTTCTCAGCTGACATGACATCAATTTCCAATTCATAGTTCGCTGCAAATTGAAAGAATTTGTATAGATAACTCTAATTTTGCTGATACAATATTGTAACTGGATGGTGAAATATCTATTGGAACCCCATCAATGCAATACTCTTAAAACCTTAGTAAAATAAAATACTAACTACACTGGCGAATAGTTGTAGGCACGAGGAAAAAATATAAGCAGAGATAACTATTCCTCAACTCAGCAGTCATCAATCTATTAGACTTAACATACAGAACAAAATAGGCTTTTAATAGTTTAATAGTTGCTCTAATAACTATCTAATAACTGCGGTTTTTAGGATGAATATGTAACAAGAAAAAAATTTAAACCTTTAGTGTAGTAGATACAGCGGCAATTAATTAATTCATAGAAGTTACTATTTAGAGTGAGCAGATCTGGACATAGACTCTGTTATTGTTTTAATAGACAAACCTTGACTTTACTCTTAACTCACCAGTGTTGGAAAGTCTTTGGAAATCAAAATTTTTATTGAGAAGAGCCATCAACAGTTCCCCCTGGTGTATATCTTCTTTGTCTGGAAACAATTCACTTCCTGTAAGAGTCACAGTCACTATTTTTAATCCAAGTCCCTGAACATACTTCTAAGAAAATGGGGTGTGCAGACAATCCAATGTATATATTCACTGATTAAGGAGGGCTCAAGTCTGTGTGCTTCAAAGAGATAGACCTTTCTGACAACCAGTTAATGCTTATGAGCACAGCCATCCTGAGAGATAAAAATATGCCTGAAAGGCTATTCCTGGTAGTGGAACTTAAGTGAATTTACTTTCCTGTTTAGGAGGTTTTTTTGTTTAAAAAAAAAACCCTGCTATTACACTTAAAATATGAAGTATAAGCTAAAATTATCTTTAACAGAAAAAATAGCATTTGATTTTGTGGTTTTATTGATATGTACATTCAAATATGAACCAATTTGTGTCCCAGGAGTTGCTATTAAACTCTTCAAAGAAACCTTGTAGGAAAACCAGCATGCTGTCTTTTTCCATACTGGCATCCCCAATCTTTCTAGACTTACCTCATAAGCACTTCTCGCTCAAGTACCCAAATGTCAGTACTATCAATGTCTTTATTTTGGAGTAGAAGTTGGGACAAGAGACTTGATTCAAGCTATGAGAATTAAGCATAATTTTTGTGTTGAGATGGTGTCTCGTGTAGTGCAGGTTTGTTCAACCTCACTCTGTAGCAGAGGATAACCTCAAACTTCTGATCCTCTTGCCTCAACCTCCAAGTGCTGGGTTTACAGATAACATGCAACCACCTGGTGTTTATGCGATGCTAGAGCTTGAAGCCAGGGCCTTATACATGCCCCATGCTAGGCAAGCATTCTTCCAGCTGAGTTACATCCCCAGCCTTCAAGATTGTTTGATCAGCAAAATGCTATTGAAATAATAGTTAGTATAGTACAATGATTTTTCTGAAAAATCTAAAAATTATAAATTTTATAGGCTCCAGTTTCCTCTCCTTTTCTCCTCATTCTGCTTCCATGTGGGCAGAAACTAGATTCATGAGGTTCAAGTTCAGCAGTAAAAGTGCTATGGATTCAGCTACAAGAACAACTGAGAACCTGAGGAGATTCTTACGTCAAGTCATCAGTGTCCCTGTGACCAAAACATGCCAGTTCATGCACTAAAGGGCCAATTAGAGAAGAAAATGATGATTTGATTTGAAGCAAGTGACAGTACCAAAGTATCTCTGCATTGACCAGAGATACCTTATTTGTTGTTCCTGTCTTCAATTTTCTTTGCTTCATGAACATAGAAATTATCTTTGTGGGCTTTTTTTTCCTTTGAGAACTAAACTGTGTAATTTTTTCAAAGTCCATAGTAATGCATAATTATGCAATTGATATCATTTTTATTCTAATCACTCATTATAATGTTCAATTCTAATCTTTAAAATATTTTCACTAGGACGAAAAAAGTAGATTGTATAGGCAGATGATAATGCCTGCTTCAGCAAGGGAACTGTAATACTGCTATGGGAGAATCAGAGGCATTGCTTTTGACTTTGGATATTTCTAAGATGAGGAGTTCGCTAGAAAAGCCTAGATGCAAAGCTTTCACTGGCAAAAGGCACATTCCAAGTCTCCTGTGAACGGAAGTCCTCAGAAAAAATGTGAAGGAGTCTACAAAGAGGATTGACTGATTTTCGAATGTGGTGACTATGGAAAGCTGGAATGATGTACATTCAGAGATAAATTACCTTGGGCTCTCTTTAGTCCCCTTAAGAACCATGCACTGTCCGCCTCTGTGGGTGGTGACCTAATGTCTTCCTGACAAGCATATGAAACCTTTTCAGATGTATTAGCAGACCCTGAGCTTCCACCAACCACCAAGCTATGAATGTCATCAGAGCATCTAAGGCCGATACAGAGATTTCCCACTTTGCTGTACCCCTACCTGCTGGAACCCTGACGTTCCCACCTATGAATTTGAAAAATACACTGTCTATGGCTTTTTTCTTTGAATATAGAAATTCACAAAACTGTTATAACTTTGCAATGTAGCATTTGGAGAAATCTGAATTTATGGCTCTGGGCCATGGTCACTCATATTTGATTAAAGAATAAACTATCTTTCTAAAAATATTTATGAGAGAGAGAAAATGGGCACACAGCACATGAACTTCAGACACACTCGCCACTTTCTGCATCTGCTTCATCTGGCTTTACATGGGTACTGAGGAATAGAACCCATAACGGCAGCCCTTGCAACCAAATGCCTTTAGCCACTAAACCATCTCTGCAGCCCCAGAGAGTAAACACATTGGCTCTTAGGAGAGAAGAGGGCTTGATGTGGACACTCTGCATATGTAAGGAACATTTTTCTAAAGATAGGATGATTATTTACCGCTATAAATTCTGTTTCCCGTGATTACACTTGCATAATACTTGTCCTAAGAAATTTTTGACACTGCTTTTTAAGGTAATGCTTATTTACAGGACTCTCTGAAGTCAAAGGTATTTTGAAGGTATTTTTTTAGATTTCATTCCCAAAAATATAACAAAAATAAGCCTTTTGTTTCTTATTTTCAGTTTTAATATTCAGAGCCTAAAAATAAAAATAAATATACTGGCTAGGAGGATGACTCAGTGAATAAAGCATATGCCCTGCAAACATGTCTACAGAACCCACATAATAGTATGGGCCTCTGTAAGCCCAGTATGTCAAGGACAAGTGGAAGGTAGAGGCAGGAGAATTTTCAGGAAGCTCAGGGACCAGCTAGCCTGGTAAATGTAGCTGTGAATAATGAGAGCAAGAGACCTTGCCTCAAAATGAGGTAGAAGGCAAGGATCTACACCCCAAAATTGACGTCTGATGTCCATACTCACTGTGAAATGAGTGTGCTTACACTCACATAAACAGATGCACGCACACACACACACACATAAGACAAAAAGCAAAAAAGGCATGTACCTATAACATCTTTGAACAGTATTAGCACTGATGAAGAAAATATCAAAATATAGAATATCTGCATCTAGCTGTGCCATTGGTACAAAGACTAGTAAATTTGCTCCAATAGGGAAGAGGGAAGAATAGTGCCTCACAGAAAATATAGAACTATTACGACACAAGACAACAAGTCCTATCAGACCCAGTTGTCTCCTTGCCTTCCAGACAGACGTGAAATTTATAGCATGGAAGAAAAAAATTTACCAGAAAGAAACTTAGGTTTCATAATGATAACAAAAAAAATTTTTTCCTTAGTCTCCATACTGATTTTTGTTCTTTTTTTGTGATAAGCCATTTTCCCAGTATTACATTTGTCTAGTGACATGTGGTTTTATACCCCACACCAAAGAAAAGCTGACAGGGTTGTGCTGTTTGTCTTGGATGTTATCCATCACAAAAAGGCCAGGTTGACAGGCCTAATATTAAAGTCTATCAGCAAGAAAAGGCTTATTTGAAAGATGAAAGTTGAATATTTGGTGTGCATGCCATTTCAGTCTTAAGCAATTTAGATCAGAACATAATATTACTTAAAATTTAATCATCCTCATTTATATATGATAACACCAAAATCACAGAGTATACCAGAGAGAAATATTTCCACTCTGCTGTTCATGAGGCATGCAAGTCACCATGGAATTCTGAGGTCAGAGTTATGATTTCATTGTAATCTAGCAAATGCTTCTGAGTCAGATTTCTACTTCATGTATGCATGAGACCAGAAGTTACAATTACCACTAACAAATACTAATTTTGCAAAGGCCTCAATAGATGACCAAATGTTTCCTCACATATTTACATTAGGTCAGAACCATTGGAAATCTTACAATTTTACCAGGAGCACACTACAGACCTACTAGGTTCAATGATACTGGACAGACAAAGATGAATAATTATGAATGCCATGAGCCAAATCCAGAATCCTTGATTCCTACCTCTGAATTAATGTTTCCATGTTATTTTCCTTTAAATACAAAAATCCTTATAAGTAGATAATTTTAGTAATTGTTTTCCTGCTGCCAAAAAATCTCTAATATTCAATGGCTTTTAAAACCAAATTGGAGACAACATGGTCTCATAAAGTTTCATTGGGTCCCAAAGTAGAAAACCTGATTCTTTTTCAACTTGGTGCAACATTAAATTATCGCATTCTCTCCCACTCCCTTCTCTGTCAGAGAAGAGGCTATGTCCTTCCAGACAAAGAGGTTAATTACCTGAACTAAAATCCCACAATTTCAAGCTGGAAGGGATATTATTTTAAGAACATTATTTTAAGTCACTATTTCTAAAGCCTAAGGAACTACACAAAAGTTCAGAAGTTGTTTGCCTAAAGAATCAGCACAAATACAACTCCACCAATTTTCATATTAAAAGCTATTTGTCCAATAGAATGCTATAAGGCTATTACTATAATAGAATGAAGTGAAAAGTTTAAAGAAAGATTGAATTGGGATATGATAAATATAGAAATTTACTTGCACAACTGTTAGAATGGTATATATATTTTACAGAAGTCACAGATTAAATAATTTCATTAATATAAGTGTCATGAATTTGTTAGAAATCAGATAAGCACAGTCAGGACATGATCTGCATGGTTGATCACCATCCTGAAGTATCGTGAAGATTTCCCAATGTGTTACTGCCCTCCAAACTCTGCAATCACATTTCTATCTTGATGTATTTTACTGTGAGATACACTCCTTTCACAAGTAATGTACTAACAATCTCATAATGACATCATTCTATCTCTCCAAGGTGTGCTTTAACAGCATACATAGATAGGTGACTGAGTTTATTGCTGTTTACAACATTATTAATATTGTGCATTCAGTACAAATATAAAACAATTGCTCCATGACTACAAAAAATGGTGTAGTTGAAGTTAATAGTACTATGTTGGGTAAATTTAGCACAATTTACTTGAGAAAAAGCAAAAACCAAAAGAAAGAAAGAAAAAAAGAAAGGAAGGAAGGAAGGAAGGAAGAAAGAAAGAAAAAAAGAAAGAAAGAAAGAAAGAAGAAAGAAAGAAAGAAAGAGAAAGAGAGAAAGAGAAAAGCAAGCATTATAGACTACATTTAATTCAGATCAGCAAATACTTGAGGTAGGTTCAATTATGTCAATAGCAGAAAAATCATCAGTGGTTCAACCCAAAAGATAAGCACTTTAGAGTCCTGTGCACATACCTGCGGTAAGATATGGCCGTCCCCGCACTGATTCGGAGAGGATCATCACAGATAACAAAGTCAGTAATCCAAAGCAAAGAGGGGTTCTGAAGATCTTCATGTTGAAATTCCCCTGGTGCCAACAGACACAGACTTCCCAGGACAAGACAAGTATTTCAATGGCTGTGGACTGCAAGGGACTAGCCTTTAACAAGCAAGTGAGCTTCACTTACAAATCTTCTAGATGAAGAAAAGAAATTCCTAAAATTAATGTATCCTGTCACCATGATTCACTCCTTGGAAAAGTGACAGATTGGCTACACAGTGGATGGCAGGAAGAGCCAGATCGATACATGTCCTGCTTGAACCCATCACTAAAAGCAGCCATTCTATTCGTATGCGTGCTCACACACTCAAACACACGCACAGCATCAAGAAAATATTCTGAGAGTTGCATAATTGGGCTGGATTTTCATAAATTTTTGTTCAGTTTCCTGGTTTGAGGGTTAATTATGCTTCAATCCTATTACTATCAAGGCCAAGAATACAGAGAGCAGTGAAAATTTTAAAAATGGGGCTGATAGGACCAATTTAGAGCCAAGTGGTCAGCTTTTGCACAGGAATGCACCCATCCTTTCATTCTTAACCAAGCAAATGAATTTAAGTTGGGAAGAGCTCAAACTGGAAGTGAATCAGAATGGACAACGTTACCATCTCACTGCACGGAGAAGGATGGCTTCATTTTGCTGTAGCCAGCACTTTTCAAAATGAGGGCTCAATTTAATTAGCTCAAAGCTGGCAAATGTCCCATCAATTACTCTCTATAATAGTTGCCTTAATTGTGATGGTCTTCTTTTTCAGTCAGAGTCCTTCGGCTCCTCTTGAATTCTAATTTTATGGCTCTGGAGGTGCGATAATGGCCTCTAGTCTTAGCATTTTCTTCTCCCAAGGTACTCAGGATGCATCTCTAAAAGCAACTCAGTTGGAAGTACCACCGTGATATTTAATGATATTAAGTAAGAGAAAGAAGCAAGCTTTTCACTAAATTATTGTTTTAACATCTTTCCGAATAAAGCCTAAATTAGGCTTTGTTTGCTTTTAAAGATTCATTTTGTACTCCTGATTCTTGAACTGTGCACTTCCATCACTCCTGAGCTCTGCTGACAGTTCTCTCTGAAGAGTCCTTTATTCCTGGTAAATTTAGCTCCTCATATTTGAGGACTCTGATCAAATGTTCCAGCTCTAAGTCATTTGTACCTTTTTCAATTTATTCATTTATTATATTTTTACCTTGAGATGTAACACCTTTTTGTCCTTCTGACAGCCAAACAGTTTATTTAATCATATCAAAAAATCCACCTTTCTCTCCTACCGTTCTGTGTTTTGTATCTCTGCCTCCAGTATCAAACAGAAAATACTTCAGCAGCTGTATTTGGGCACTTTCTGTCCCTAGATGAAAGTATTTCAGTAATTTGAAGAGAAAACAAGTAAGACCATGCTTGATGTATGAATAAATAAATAAATGAAATTTCTGGTAATTGAAGAGGAAGCATAATATAATAAACCCAAATCTTCATATGTAGTTATAAAGCCAAATGAGTTGAATAACTCTAATTTATTTGTTTATTCTTAACCCTCAAAACTTAAAAATGAGTAAATATCTTTAAACATTTATTTTTTTTATTGTCCATAATGAGTTACATTATTTAGTGGGCAAACAGTGAGTTGTTATCCCCAATTCCCCAATGTCCCCCCCTCCCCCATCCCCAATCAGCTGGATATCCTTCTCCGTGGGTCGTCTGGATCAGTCCTTGTGACAGGGGACCATGGATAGCCTAGTATTCAGCCAGGTTCTCCTGGCCCTAGTATGTTTAAACATTTATTCTAAAGAGACTTCTCAAACTAGTGTTTCAAAACTGTTACTCAAATGCATCGCATATCTATCACTATTTATTTAACAAATTATTTAAATCTGCTTCTGAAAATATTGTTTCTGTGTGTGTGTGTGTGTGTGTGTGTGTGTGTGTGTGTGTGTGTGTGTGTGTGTGTAAGTTCAGGTGCAGGCATTACATGATGTTGTGCTCCCCACAAGCTACCAGAAAGTTCTCTCCCCACCTCCCATCTAGTTGTTGAGATTACAGAAGCCCTCCACTGCTTCTGACTTTAGACGTGAGCTCTGGGCAGTCCAGATGGCCCTGCAAGTACCTTACCCACTGAACCATCTGCCCACCCTACTAAATGTGCTTTGCAAACTGTATTCTTCAAAAAAATCATATTAAGATGAGAAATAGGAAATCAGTATCACTTAATGTAGAGAATATATAAATATAACTTTAGTATAATTCTAAGACAAATATCAAAGAAAAAGTAAGATATAAAGGAAACATAATAAAACAAACAGATAACCAAAAGTAAGATCTATGAATGTTTCATAATCTAATGGGAAAGTTAACTATGACTAGGATTAAAGATATCTTCACTTCTGTTTCAATAATTTAAGAAATTTTAGAAATATGTATATATAAGATTTTCTAAAATATATGTAAAATTTTAAATACAAACATAGATTGGGGGCTGGAGAGATGGCTCAATGGTTAAGGTGTTTGCCCACAAAACCTATCAACCCCAGTTTGATTCACCAGTACCCATGTAAAGCCAGCTGCATAAAGTGGTGTAAACATAAAATTGAGCTATACATATATTTCTATTTAAATGCAAATAAGATTTTACTTTAAATTTTAATATAATGTAAACTGCATAAGGAGCCCCAATTCTCATGGGACTTTTTTTTCCCCTTTGTTGCTGTTGCTTTTTCTTTTTCTTTTCTTCTACTTCTTGTCTCTAGGTACCAGACCTAGAAATAGGTGTGTGCTAAAAGTGTTCTACCATTTAGATGCACACCCACCTTGGGTGGTTTTTGAACAGTTGCATGATTCGGTCTAACAAATATCTTTTCTTTGTACCTTTAATTATACAAGTTGTCGATGTAGGAAAGCTAATGGAAGCTCACACATCTTTTCTCCTGTCATACAGAATATTGACAAGGTGAAGAAAAATAAGTCTCAAACTGTTTTTCAGAAACGAAGGTGAGGAAAGACTTGCCCAGACAAATGCAAAGTTCAGTGGGTTCTGAACACGACATAACCATTACACTCATGAGCTCACAGCAGCGATGGTTTCCTGCACTTAATTGAGCCCATCTACATCCATGAGACCCCCACCCTCCTGGAGGAACTTTGGGCAGTCAGTGGTCCTGGTTCTTCAGTCGTAATTTGTCCATGTTTTGGTAAAGAATACCCCCATCCATGCCCATCCATGTAACCCTAATTAAATTCATTTAATAATTTTTAAAAAGACATGAAAGCAGACTGTTGGGAAGAGGAAGGGCTGTGGTGGAAGACAAGACAAGGGGGTGACTATTATCACAATACATTATATACAATTATGAAATTGTCAATAAGTCAATTGTTATGAAAGAATATATAGAGGATGGGAAGATGGCTCTGTTGTTAGAGACACTTACTTGCAAAGCCTGTTGGTTCAGGTTCCATTAACAAGCCACCCACTTAAGCTGGATGCAAAAAAAGTGATATAAATATTTGGCATTCACGTACAACTCACAGAAGATCCTGTCCCCCATACACATGGATGCAATTAACTTCCATTAAATTTTAAAAGAAAAAATTAATATATATAATGTTTAGATGTCATGTGTAATTTTTATGCATGGCATCTAAATATCATAGGATTATTATATCTAAAATTAAAATAATCAAGAACCCAAGCAGAAATAATACTTTGTAATAAAATTTTTCCTATTGGTAAGGCAGTGTTTAACTGGTGGATGAAGGCCTAAATCAAATAAAACATACAAATTTAACATTTGCCTAATATCTAATCACTAAATTTTAAATGACCAATTTAATAAAAGAATCAAACATAAAACCTGTGTTTTTAAAGTCATTTTTCTGTAAATTTTACTAAAAGCAGGTGAATATGTTTAGAAAACCTTATTGTTGTAACCAGAGAATCAGGTTCAACTTAAGGGAATTCAATTTTGAACTTAGGGATTTTTAAATTATTCATTTATTTGTTAAGAGAGAGATAGAGGGGGGAGAGAGAGAGAATGGTTAGATGTGCCTCCTGGTACTGCAGAGGAACTCCAGACATAAATAAGCACCACCCTATGGATCTGGCTTAAGAAGGGTCCTGGGAATCCATCCCAGGCAGTTGGGTGTTGCATGCAAGTACCTTCAACCATTGAGTCATCTCTCAAGCCGAACCTTTGATATTTTTAATAACTTGTAATTACAGACAACTTAGTCATAACCTTGTCATCTTTCTTTAGGTTTTAACTTGAAAAACACTTTAATGATATACTTTAAGTTTCCAGTTTTGCCCCTATTTTGCCCCATTGATGATTCCTGATGTTTGGGGTGTGTTTGTATAACATAAGCACACGTGTGTGCAGTTACACATACCCCATGCACATGAGGGCAGATTAGAGAACAGAACATTGGGTGTCCTCTTCCCTCACTTTTCCAACTTTGTTTCGTTTTGAAGAGTTTCTCACTGAAAAACACCAGCAATCCAATCTCTACCTCCACCCTGCATGGGTCCGGGTTACAGTCATACATGATCACTCCGGCTTTTTATGTGTGTGATGAGGATTGAATTCAGTTCCTCACTCCTCACACTAGTGTGTAAGTACACTTACTTACTGAGACACTTCCCCAGACCCAGTTCCTGTGTTTTCTTGTAAAAAATTAGAAAACATTAAAAAGTAGAAAAAATTCCTAAGGAAACCCCAGACAACCTTATCTGAAACAAAGAAAGACATGGACATCATATATTTAATATCCAACAGTTATAAATAAAGACATTTCTATGTTCAAATTTAACTTAACTACTTGTTAGCTAGAAACTGTCTTTGCTTAAAGGATCTTCTCATTTGTGCCACAAGGCAATTAAAAGTAGATTTAAAGTCTGGCATTTCCTTTTCTCTATACCTACTGTACTTTTGAGTCAGCTGGTCACCTTTGTAGTAAGGATGTTAATCATTGAGTGAGCATTTGCTTAAATCAGTATATGTCTCTTTAAAGCTGAAGGAATAAACTATTGTCTTAAATATAGTAAAAAAAAAAAAACCCAGCTGCATCTAAACTATATTTGTATATTTATGTTGTAATGAAACAATTTGGTCCCAACAGCTTGGCTTGAAAATGACCTCCAGTGAACATGGACGGACCATTTGGGGTGTCCCACATTCAGGGATCAACAAGAGGTGCAAAATCCACACCTTTTACCTTAGGGGGACTAAGAGATGCTTATTCTCAAGCCAAATGAGAGTGACCATGACTGGGGAAAAGGGATCTAAGAACACCCCAAATAACATGCTCCATTGTGGTAACAGTTCTATGAAGTTTATATAGTTACAGAACTAAAGAAATTCCTAATACAAGACACTTTTCAAATACTTTAGTGACAATGTCACGTAGGCAAGATAAAGTAACGCGGAGAAATCTCTGTTGTCTGGTGACATTCCTAGCTTTTGGGCTGGTGGAAGCTGGAGTTTTCTTAGTTCTTAGAACATTCCAAAAGGATTTACCCTATAGTCACGTGATGTTGGGTCAATGATAGATGTTGTCAACAAGTGGCTTTAAGAGCTACAGATTGCCCGAGATACTTTGGCTCTAGCCCTGCAACATTCCAACATTCCAGCATTATTCTCTGCAATCACGGAAGTTCTAATCAGTCAGCCTTGAAGAGAATTTTTGGAACAGGTGTGGCTTACTTTGGTTCACACAGAATTTTTTTTTTCACATTCTATGAGTTGTGTGCTTTATGTTTGTTTATTGAGTTATTTTTGTTTTGATTTGTTTTGATATTTTTTTATTTTTCAGATAGGGTCTCATATAGCCTAAATTCATTATGTAGTGAAAGCTGACCTTATACTTAGATCCTCCAGCCTCCTTCTCCTCCTCCCAAAACCAGGAGTACAGGCATACCCCATACTGTCCGTAATTTCATTTTCTTTCTTTTTTTATTATGATAATAAACAAATACTTTTTATATCAAACATTTTTTGAAAAGCCTATGTACATATTAGATAAACTGAAATTTTTCCATTAGCTACAAATTTTGACATCAAAAAACAGAAGTGCAATTTAAAGCTTTGACAAATGAAGATTTCCATTTTTCAAGAGCTATCCCTGCCTGACAGATCCTGAAATAAGTCATTCTTTCTTCACATTTGATTGACTTAGAGACAGAAGATTTTCTTTATACTTTCTTTTTTTAAGCCTAAATAATTAGATATTTATTCAACCAATATGCAAACTCCTGACAGCAATGTGTTTGTTTGAGGGCTATACACACAGGGAGACTTGTTTTATTTGCTATAATCTTATAGTTTTAGCCTCAAAGTTTATAACTTCTCTGGTGTCTCAACCGTCATTTATTTATTTATTTATTTATTTATTTATTTATTTATTTATTTATTTATTTATATTAACCATAATTAGGTACACTTAATAAGGGAATAATGTGTTGATGTCTCCAGTTCCCCTATTTCCCTCTTCTCTGTCCCTGGTCAGTTGGATATCCTCCTCCGTGGCTTCCTCCGTGGGCAGTTGGATCAGTCCATGGGGTAGGGCATTGTGAATAGCCTAGGAGTCAACCCAGTTCCACCCCCCTTTGCATGTTGTTATTGAGGGGGGCTATGTCTCTGAATATTCTCCCCCACCATGTCTCTTACAATCTTTACCCCCCCCCTTCCACTCAGTTCCCTGAGTCATAGTGGGTGAGAGTTAAAGCTGCTTTGTAGTTGAGGCCTTAGGGGCCTCTATACTTCTGCTTGAGGTTGTGTTTAAAATTGTTGATGTCTGTTTCTTGTTTTAATTTTTTTGTTGCTGTTGTTTTTTGATCTAGCCCAGTCTGATCTGGAATTCACTATGTAGTCTCTGGATGGCCTTAAACTCGCAGTGATCCTCCTACCTCTGCATCCCGAATCCTGGGATTAAAGGAATGAGCATTGCACCACCACACCTGGCTACTATAATTTTATTTTCTTAATGGTGTTCAAAGCACAAGTTTTAATTGTGTTATTAAAATATATTTAATTTCTTTACTTGATAGAGAGAAAAACAGAGCAACAGAGAAAAGTATGGGTGGACCAAGGCTTCCTGCCACTGCAAACAGACTCCAGATGCACAGGCCACTTTTGTAGGCACAGCAAATTGAAAACTAGGCTGTTAGGCTTTAATGTAAGCACCTTTCACCACTGAGCCAGATCTCCAAGTCCCCAAACTTTTTTAATTTTGATAAAGTCTAATGATGTATTTTTCTTCATTTTTTTTGGGGGGGTAACATATCTAAAAAATAATAGTCTAATTCAAAACCGTGAACACTTATTTCTAATGTTTTCTTATGAGAATTTTATAATTTAAGTCCTAAAATGTAACTCCTTGATCCATTTGGAGTTAAATTTCATATATGCTGTGAGATAGGAGTCCACCATTTTTATTTTTCATAGGGCTATCTAGCTATTGCAGACTACTTAGAGAGCTCTTCTTCCCCATCGAATGTTCTTGGCATTCTGTTAAACTCAACTGAGTGCATGTGTGCTTCATTACTTAATTTACAATTCTATATTAGTCATCAATTTGTTTATCCATATGTCAGTAATTATACTGTCTTGATTGAGCCTTGTAGTAAGATTTAAAGTAGAAGTTTAGGGTTCCAAATCTATTTTTTTTCCTTTGAAAACTTATTTTCACTTTTACAGACCCTTATATTTCCAACATAAATTTTAGGACCCCCTCATGGACTCCTGTTTCTTTCCTCCAAAATAGAAATCTATAATTTTAACAGGATAATACTGAATGTGTAGATCAATTCAGTGAATTTTAGTGAATATTGCCACACGAATATGAAAGCCTTCCAGTTTGTCAACTCAAGTTATCTTTTCAGTTAGCTGGATATCTAATGACTTTCAATGTTGTTTTGTGCTTTTTAATGAACAAGTTTTTTTGTCCCTCATTTTTTCAATTTACATACTTGGTTTTCTTGTGGGTAGTTTTCAGTGCTATGTTCTCTGCCACTGATCTTTGTCCCCAGCCTTGGGTCACTGGAGACAGGGTCTTTCTAGGTAGCCCAGGCTGGCTTGGAACTCATTATGTAGTCCAAAGTGGCCTCACATTTGCTATCCACCTGCCTCTGTTTTCTTAATGTGGGAACCCACCTCACCTAAATAAATACATTTTTATTTCTGATGGTATTTAATTGGAATTATTTTCTTGTATTCATTTATCATTAGGATAATATGAATATGTAATTAATTTGTTCATTGATCTTATCCCTTGCTCTCTCTAATTCCATTATTAGTTATGGTAGATTGTCTTGTTTCAATGCTGCTGAATTTATTTTGCTGGCACTTTATTGAGGATTTTTGCATCTCTGTTTATAGTAGATGGTCAGTGGTTTCTTTTTCCTGTTTTATCATTGTCTAGTTTGGTTATAAGGTTAATACAGGCCTAATAGAATAAAGTGAAAACACTTCTTTCTTTGCCTGTGCTTTTTTAAAGATTTCGTGCCTTCATGGCCATGTACCCCACCCAATTCTTTCCCACATATTTTCTCTCTAGCTCATTTCAATTTTACATTCTTTTTTTCCTCACAACTCTAGGAAAACAGCATTGTCCAAACCCTTATTGTTGCTAAATGCAACAAAGGTCACCTCTCTCCTGTGGATATATATCTTTATCGCCTACACCGTTGACTTATGCTTTTCTGAAAAAAAATCCTCAGTTGTCACCTGCATTTCTGATCACTGATTCTCGGGTTCTTCTTCCATTTCCTTCTTTCCCGATAAAAATCAGGAACTTTCTCAGGTGTCACTTATATTTTATTTTATTGTTATAATTCAATATATACTTAGGAGACAGTTGTTTAGTTGCTACCTACCTTCCAGTGAAGCACAGAACTCACAATTTTCTTTTCATCTCATTTTTAGTACTACATCTATATATCCAAAGATGCTTAGGATTCTCATAAGCTTCTCAGTAATGCCTCAAACAAAACTCCTTGCTGCTACCTCAATATTTCACTTCTCCTTTTGTTCTTTGGTAAAAAATGCCATAGCTGTTTACATAGATTGTTCAAGGACTCCCTTTTTTCCTCACTGCTCCTTTTCCAGTCACAGTGTCTTCAATTAAAACTCTTAATTTCTTAAATCTTTCACTTCCTTCTGTATTCCATCCAGCTCTTTAGAGCAAAGAAGATAACACTTTCCATTTGCTCTACAGAATTGTCACCATTAATAAGTCTCTCCCTTCCCTATATGCCTCTCCAAGTTTTTCTCCACAGAATTGTTAGAGTAATCTCTGGGAAATGTAAATATTTATGTGTAATAGTCTTCCTTAGAACTTAACTTAATTTTTATTACCAATAGGATGACTACCCTGCATTTCAAGCGCCTACCTACTTCTCCAGTCTCAAGCAGACTATCATCATTACCACGGTAGCCTTTCAGTTCTTCAAAATCACCAAGCTACTGCAGCATTACACCTGCAAAGAATCTCTCTCTCTCTCTCTCCCCTCTCTCCCC
>PVHP010008575.1:0-52020 GCA_004024765.1 Zapus hudsonius | reverse complement strand
TCTTTGAGAATTTCACTCTCTTCTCTCTCTTATGATGACTCTAACCCAGGGCCTTAGCCTGAGAATGTCACAATTTTAATGTCACACTTGTGAGAATTGACAACCTCTTTAGGGAAGGCATATGCATAATCTCATATGCTGTCTTCCCACAAAATCTGAAACATTTTTTGGAATCAGTGAAGTTGAACTGCAGTAGACCATAGTTACCTAAAGAAAAAAAACCAAAAAACAGAAAAGAAGGGATGCGATTGGATTGGTTAGTAGTCCCTGCCTTTAGTACTTTCTCTCAAGTGACTCACAGCTTTCCAGGAGAGGAAGCTAAACGTTTTAGATTTGGGGTTGGCTGGTGTGATCACCTGGTATAGGATAAGCCATAGGTGTGGGTTTGGGCAGTATCCAGGGACTCGAAGGCAAGACAGGCCAGCCTAGGAGGCTCAAGTGTCTGCTGAGACCCAGCTGTGACCCAGTGTTAACAAAATAAAGAAATAAAGAGTTGATTTAGTTTATGAACTTGAGCAAAGGTGTTGGGAAGCCCTTTGTTATCAAATGTCAAGCATTTTTTCGAGTAGTGTCCATTTCTGTTTGTTTGGTTTTGATAGTCTTAGTAGCTTTATTGGAATTTACATTTGTGTGACACAGATAAGACAGTCTGAATTATTGTTTGGGTAACAAAATGTAACAAGATATTTTATATATAGTGCAGCTGTTCCAGTGCTTGGGCATTCCTCTTCAAGCTTCAAGTATGAGTTGATCTAGTCCAAAGAGGCTTTACGGAAAATATGTTGGTACACACAATGCCCATTGGTGAATTTGCCTGTGGGAAAGGACATATGATATTATGGAAGCCGTTTTGCTTTGATTTTCCAACAAAGTAATCCTTTTCTCACAGATTCTAATTGGATGAGGCCATAGAACAGGCTTAATCCAGGTTGTGAATCTGTGTAAATCCTCCCATATTAACCTCCCTCTGGAGGAAATGTGTAACTCCCTTCTTTATTATATATGATTTCCTCTTAAATTATTTTCAGGAAACAAAACAAAAAAAAAAAAGAAAAATGAAACAAAACTCTACAAGCAAAGCCAGAAACGTATTTCAGTCTCTAAGATTACTTGAAAAACATAGTGCATAATATTTGTGAAGCATTTCTCCTATTTTTATCGTAAAGAAGAATCTTCTCAGGCAGTTCTTAAAGCTCATTGTGTATAACAACCACTATGGAGTATGCTGAAATGCAGATATCCAAGCTGACCCTCCCAGAATATCATTCTGGAGCCTGTGCTCCAACTGGCAGCTGTGGTCCTTTAAGGCAGTGCCATGAGCTACAGTATAGGGTTGATGTCTCTTTGGATAAAAGAATGAGACGACTCATCTGCTTACTGTATTTGATTCTTTCCTTTTGAAGACTGTGCAGAACATTTAAAGCGATCTTATACTGAGCAATAGTGGGACTGGTGACATACAGAGGCAACAGGGGTGGGGGAGAGCTGGTTCTCACAGTCACTGTGCCCTGCCTAGAATAGAGGGTTACATTTGACAACCCGGAGGATGATGTGTATTTTTTGCACATCTGAGAACATGAAATGGAGTGAATTCTGATAGCTCATTTTTGTGGTGTCTCCTAAGCATGTCACCTTAGCATGTGAAAACATCCTTCTTCTCTTTATGGATGACTGAATTGATGACAGTATCAGGAAACGAAAGGTTTCTGCTATTCTCAGATGTTGTTCCATCTGTTTATGGAATAAACCCACAGATGGTCCTTCCCTCTTCAGGGACTTCTAACATTGTTTCGCAATGTTAGGAATTATAATATAGACAATATGCTGCTTGGAAAGTGTCATTTACGTTGGTAATATACTGTCCTTTAACCCAGAAGCATGCATCATGTAAAGAACAGTTTAAGTTACATAAATTTACATAAGTTTGCGTATTTATGTGCAGGGTGCAAATGCTCACTGTCTGCTTTCATTAGACCTGTGTGCAAAGACTCCCTTATGTTTGATTCTATTGTGAGAAACAGTGGAGGGATGGGAGGGTTAGCTCATAGCAATATGTGTTCAAGAATGAGAAAGGTCAAGCCAGGAGAAGCCCAGCATGTCATAGTCAGGGTAAAGAGGAGGAAGAGGCTGAGGTGATAAAAGGAGTTCGAGGTCAGCTGGGCGTGGTGGCACACGCCTTTAATCCCAGCATTTGGAAGGCAGAGAGAGAAGGATTGCTATGAGTTTGAGGCCAGCCTGGGATTACAGATTGGGTTCCAGTTCAGCCTTGGCTAGAGTGACACCCTACCTCGAAAGAAAAAAAAAAGTGTTTATGGTGGTGGTGGTGGGGAGGGGAGATGTGAGCGAATCCAAGTCATTTTCTAGGAACGATTTTCCAACTTCATTTTTGGTAACATACAGCCGCATTCCTGACAATACCAGCTTTTGTGGGTGTCATTCTAATTCTCTCAAGAACCTCCAAACACAAGATCTGTTGCACCTTGGGAATTTTGGGGGCTCACCTCACTATCCTCATGTGATCTTGCTATGGTTCTTTGTTGATGTTGGCATCCAGAGTGAAGGTGCCACCATCCCACTCTGGGCACTTGGCCTAGGATGGCTCTCTCTTGATATCCTTCATCCTGCCAGTCAGTCCTCAGGGTGCTAGCACAGTCCTCCAAGCCCTGAAGGTGAAATACTGCTGTGTCCTTCAGACATTCTCCTTCCTGAATGTTGTCATCCTTGGTCTCTGGGTGCCAAGCAGCATGGCCCCTGTTCCCTGCTTCACAGAGTTCCCTTGGAAAATTCTTTTCTCACTTTCTGCCTTTCTCCACAGCGCTGAGGCTAGATGCTAGCCCTCCCCTCCCCACACCCCTGGCATATTACCTGTATTCTCCCCTCTGGGTCTTCAGACTCAAATCTCATGCAAGCCTGCTCTGGGACCAGCTCTCCTGGTGGTTAGCCATGCTCAGCATATCTGTATGTCTCTGTGAGGGAGGTCAGGCACCTCTGCTCTGGGGCCCTTGTCCCAGTACAGGCTTCCATTGGCTTACTTTGAAGCTGTAGCATCTATGTAGAAATCACGAAATAGCTTGTGCACAATGCCCTGTACTCATGGAGCTCTCTCATGATTTCCCATGACTTTTCTCAGAAAACTAGGAAGCAGTCAAAGTGAGCAGCTGACTTAACTTCCGAGCTCGGGACATGTGTCTCATGACAAATATATATTTTCTTAAGTAGTCCTAAGTCTTGGGACTCTAGTATTTTCTGCACAAAGTAAGGTTTCATTATGAGTCTCCAAAAATAAATGTGTTGTCTGATATCCTGAGTTGAGCCCAAGTGACTTTTAGTTAGAAAGAATAAAAGTGGGTATTTTCAGCCTAAACTGAATCTGCTCTAAACAATGTTAAGAATAGGTGAAGGGGCTGAGGAGCTTGTTCAGTAGTTAGAAACTGTTGCTCCACAAACCTGGGAACCAGAGTTCAAATATCCAGAACCCATATAAACCTGGGCACTAGTAGCGTATTTGTCTGTAATTTTAACTTGCCCATGGCAATGGGCGGTGGAGTTAGGAGACTCCTAAAGTAGGGGCAGGGAAGGCAACTAGCCTGGTGTTCACAAGTAGCAAATAAATAACAAGAGAGACCCTGTCTCCAACAAGATAGAAGGCTAAGATCAGCACTCCAAGGTTGTCCTCTGACTTTCCCACATGTACTGTGACCCCAGTGGGCCCTTGGGGCTTCATATATCCACATGCACATGTTGTATAACAAATTCCTCCAAATTGAAACATTCTCTCCTGAGAGGAGGAGTGAGACCCAGGAGGTCGAGTCCGGGAGCGCTGAAACTTAAAAGGTCACAGGACCGCTCCCCAAGGTTATAGGAGCAATAACCAACTGTTGAGGGGCAGGCTCTTGCAAGTATTGTGAAGCAATTGAAACTTTCCCTCCTGGGGATTGGAAGAAGGCTCAGGAGGATCAGGAAGTCAACAAGTCTAGGAAAAAGGTTGCAAGACCCCTCCCTAAGGTTATCTAACAGGTAAACAACTGCTTGGGAAGGGACTCTCCAACCAGCCCAGCTGCTTCCAAGTTGTGTAGTGTGTTCCAGAGATGCAGCTTGCATTAATCATCACTTATGCTGGGGTGGATTCTTTGGTGATGCAGCCGCCTTTGAGTTACCCCAGACTCCTGTAAACACCCCCACGCCCTGCTTTATAAGTAACCCCAGTAAACTCATTGATTTTGCAAAACTGGTTTTGGTGCAATCATACTTTAGTCTGTCAACTGAGCCCTATCTGGGATGAATAGACATGGGTTTATGTCTCCCTAGGGAAAAAGTTTCAGGTGTCTCACATACACACACAGTAGTAGTTGAGGATCTTGTCTTATGAGTCCACCCAGCTTCTACCCTGTGAGAAGGGTGGGGGAGAGAATTTTAGGGAAACGAGGAAATCAGGAAGAATGATGATTCATAGTGAATTAGTAGAGAAAAAAATAAAGCAGAATTTCATTTCTAAGTCAAGGATCATCCCAATAGATTAAAAATAATCATATCTAAGCATCTCTAATTTTAAGTGATTTCTTGATTCAGATTCAAATTTATTAGCTCCCTGAAGGACTTGGTGCTTGAATTCAGCAAAACCTACCCTATGGCCTGACTCAGAAGAAGTCATTCCACAAAAATGGATATCCTAGAAAAATGGAAATTGGTAATTTTCTTAATAATTTTATTAAAATGTCTCTTTTTCAGTAATCAAAACAATATGCTTCCCTTTTCTTCTATTAATAAATTAGAATATACAAAACAATATAATTGCTAGAAGATCTACAAAATTATTCACTACTTTACCAATTACTTTGCATGAAACCACCACATGTTACCTAAAATGGGAATATGTGAACAAAAACTTCCTTATAAATTAAATAAAATCTTCAAAACTTTGGAAGGGCCATGAAGTCTTGTGCAATATGTAGCTTTTTTCTCCAAGTCTGATGACTTCATAAAGGCTTCAGAACTCATAAACACCAACAGCACCTCCCTCAGGACATCACAGAAGATCTAGTTCTGGAGATTTTCTTGTTTCATCCCATTTAACCTTGGCACCCCTCAGTGAAGTGGGTTTCATGTTAATTTTCTATAAGTAGGAAACAGGTTTAGAGAGGTTAAGAGGAAGGCCCAACATCATTTGCCCAGTGGGAGAAAGAACCAGTGTTTGAACCTCTGAACTAGACCAATCGGTATACACAGGCTCCAGGGTTGATGGCACTACAGGCTCGGCTTTTGCCTTTTGTATGCAAATGGATTTTAGTTTATTCTCTGATTGAGATTCTGAAAATCATATGGATTAAATTATTTTTTAAAGTTATTCTATTAAAGCAATTATTCTGATCTTGAAAAAAATTTGAATCACCTCTGCATAACAAACCTAAAAAGAAATCAACTTTTAAATCACTTCACTCCTTGAGGTTTGCAAAGAGAAATTGAGTGGACAGGTGACCAAAGATCAGTAGGAACAGGGAAGAATCGGCTTTCAAAGCAGCAGGGTGGAGGGAGACCCTCGGGTGAATGAGGATGAAACCCTCGCTGAGATTTGAAGACCTGATCTTTCTCTTGGCTCCTGCAGAGGACATTTGGTTTCTAGGCTGGGCATGATAATAGGGGTGGGGTCAGCACTCTATAATGGGAAGAGTGGACATTAGAAGTCAGGTGTACCACAGGGGATCATTGAAATACAGTGTTCTATATTTAGTCTCACACATAAAGTAAAGCAACCCAATGATGTATTGCTTCGGGTGATAACTGGTAATACATGGACATTTGCTTCTGAGTATGCATAGATAATAATCTGTTCATTTCCATTTCCCTCCCAGACAGAACCCTTATCAGTCTTATTTCATGGTTCAGACCAGGGATGAGGTCTGTCAGTGTGTCTGCCTCCACAAGGGGTTTCTTTGCTAAGTTGAGGTGATCTCTGAGGGTTGGAGAGCTATTCTAGAGCTTCATGGAAATGGGAATGCAAGTTTGGGAGAAGGTGGTTAAATGTACTTTTCTTTCATTCTTACATGCTTATGATCATGGACCTTTAGTCTGAGTGTTGGGATTTGAGTCCCAGCTTTGCCAATTCTAGCTATGTGACTTTGGACAAGTTACCACCCACATTGAGCAAGTTACCACATCACATTTTTAGAAGGAAATTTAAGCAGTTGTCATAACTGCCATCGGTCATGGACAGCATTGAGGAGGCCGAGTGACGAGTGGCAAGGGAGGTTGCTGGCTCTTCCCTTAACTACCACTCTTTCTTGGGAGAAGCTGATGAACCCAGCAAGGACCTGAGCCCTGTGCTGGCCTGTGGGCAGAGTAAGTGTTGTATAACATTTAGGGTCAAGGTGTTTGGCAGCTGAACTGTGTGCACCATAGTGATGTGGATATGACTGACTTCTCTATTCCATATAACCCCCACTGGATACCTGCCCTCAACAAGGTCATAAACCCTGAGACAAGGGGGCAGTGAGGAGGTGGTGGTTTCTCCAGCAGAGTTTTCTTCTCTGTTCCCACTTTGGACAAGTGGTTGAACTAGTGAAATGTTCTGTGTGAGAAGGTGGCCTATACCCACTTCACCCCTGGCTCTTTAATTGCATTGTCATTGCTGACTTACTTGATTTTATTCTTGTGCATAGTTTTGAAAATGTTTTTCCAGCATAACCAGCTCCTTTTGGCAAATCTTTCATTGAAGTAGCTTCATAGCTTTCATAGCTTTCATTGAAGTAGCTATTTTGTGTAAAATAATATAATTGGTGTGTGGATAAAATCTCAACTAGCTAGGCTTGTGTGTTAGTCAGCGTCCCATAACTGTAACAAATACCTGAGATAATCATCAACGCAGTAGAAAAGGTTTATTTGGACTCACCATTTTGGGGATTTCAGCCCATAGTCAGCTAACCCCACTGCTTTAGGGCTTGTGTGAAGAATGCCATCATGGCACAGAATGCATGGTTGAGCAAAGCTGCTCACTTCTGAGCTCACGTCCCCAATGTCCTGACAATTTCTTACAAGAACCTACTCATGAAATTTCTACTACCTGCTAATATTGCCAAGCTGGGGACCAAGTTTTGTTTGTTTATTTGTTTTTTGAGGTAGGGTTTCACTCTAGCCTAGGCTAACCTGGAATTCACTAGGTAGTCTCAGGCTGGCCTCAAACTCACAGCCATCCTCTGCCTCCTGAGTACTGGGATTCAAGGCATACCATACCTGGGCCAAGTTCTTTTTTTAAAATAATAATTATTCATTTATTTGCAAGAAGAAAGAGACATAGAGAGAGAATGGGCATGCCAGAGCCTCTAGCCACTGCAAATGAACTCTAGATGCAAGTACCACTTTGTGCAACTGGTTTTACATGGCTACTGGGGAGCCTAATATGGACTATTGGGCTTTGCAAGCAAGCTCCTCTCCAGCCCAGGACCAAGGTTTTTAGCACATGACCCTTTCAAGGACATTCACATGCAAACAGCTGCAGAGCAGTAGACATAATCTAAATGGAGTAGTCACACTCCCCTATTCAGGCTTTGACTGTGGCCTTAGGCATTGCCGTTTGCACCAGAGATAGGGGCCTATCTTAGTCTCTTTTGTGGTGTTACAAAAACATATTTGATTCTGGAAAATGTATATAGAAAGGAAGTTTATTTAGCTGACAATTCTGGTGGTAGAAAATCCATACAAGATAGCTCTGGTGTGTGGTGAGGACCCTAGTCTGGCTGCTTTACAACCATGTAGTGGATCAGTAGAAAGGGAAAGGACCATGAAGCCAAAGCATGGGCTGGCCTTGGTGTCTGGCAATCCAGCTTCATGAGAACTGATCTAGTCATGAGAAATCTGCCCATGCCTGTGAGACAGCATCAATCCATTCTCAAGTGTGTGTGGAGGGAATCCTTTATGACCTAAGTACCTTTTACTAGGTCTCACCTCTTAAAGGTTCCCCCACCTCAACTTCGATATACGGAAGACCATGCTCCCAGCAAGGAAACCTTTGAGGACAAACATCCAAAGTATAGCAGTGCCTAACTAAAGACAGGCTAGAGACTCCTCTCCATGCCAGTGATGATGGTGAATTTGGGCAGAGCTGTGCAGCCTCAAACCTGCCTCTTCAGATGAGGATATTCTAGATGAATCATGAACAAATAACTCATTTCTAATGACAAAAAGAAAACATACTCTCATCATTGGGCTAGTCATTCCAGAGAGGACGTCACCAAGTGATATTTTGCAGTAAGACCTTGAAATATTTCATTTAGCCAAAAAAATGCTGAGTTAGTCATCATTGTATCTAAATTCGTTTGATATAGTTTATAAGTGAATTAATGAAGGCTAGTGGGTTTGCAAAGACAATTAGGAAATAATAAGTATTATATTAGTGAAAAGTAACTGAATTCTTTTCATTGGTGTTCATTAGTTTAGGAATAAAAAAGGTTCTTCCCTGTGTGTGGAACAAAGAAGATGGTAGTCTTGTCTTAATAAAAATTTGATTTGTTAAAAACTTTAAATGTGGCACATCTTTTTACCTTATTATCATTACATTTTCCAAACAAGTATATATTATACATTGAGCATATTCCCTTCATACTCCCTACCCTCCCTCCCCCTTCTATCAGTTCCCTTTGCCCCTTAGTCACTGGTACATTTCTGTCTTATATGTATACATGATTTTATGTATCTATTTAAAAATCGAGGAACCACAAACGAGAGAAAATATACATCTGAGACTAGATTATTTAGTTTAATATGACTATCTCCAGTTTCATGATTTTCTTCCAAGTGTCAGTACTTCATTTTGCTTTATGTCATAAAAAATAAATCCAGTCAGGTGTGGTGGTGTACACCTTCAATCCCAGCACTTGGGAGGCAGAGGTAGGAGGATCGCTATGAATTTGAGACCAGCCTGGAACTAGAGTGAGTTCCAGGTCAGCCTGGGCTAGAGTGAGATCCTACCTTGAAAAACAAAATATAACAACAACAACAAATTCATTGTATATAGTCTACATGTATAGACTATTTTCTGTATTCATGTCTCTGTTCTTGGATGCCTAGGTTGGTTCCAATAAACACTGATGTACCAGTATCTCTGTGATGTGTTGACTGGAGTCCTCGGGTCTCCAGGAGTGGTATAGTTGGTTCCCATGGTAGATCTAGTTCTAGACTTTTAAAAAAATGAAATCTTCATACCAATTTCTATAGAGGCTAGACAAGTTATAATCTCGCTAGCAGTGTATAAGTGTTCCCTTTTGTCCACGTCTCCACCAGCATTTGTTGTTATTTTCTTAACAGCTGACCTTCTGACTGGGGTGGAATAGAATTTCAATGAAGTTTTAATTTGTGTTTCTCTGATGGCTAGTGAGGTCAAATATTTTTTTCATGTTTATTTGTGATGGTTAGGTTTTGTTGTCAACTTGGATCTTTTTAATTATCTTAGGTGGGTCTCTGAGGATGTTTACAGGAAGGCAGCCTCTCAGCGAGGGGCAGGATGTAAAGAAGCTCAAAGAAACTGGAAGTAAACATCCTTTCTTGTGTGGGCAGTGCAGGAAGGAAATTCCAGAGACTCGGGAAGCCATTAAGTCTGGGGAAGGGTTGTAAGACCCCACCCTAAGGCTATATAAAGGGGAAGAAATTCTCTCCTTGCCCCCTGCTTGTTTGCTGTTATGTGTGTAGTGTTGGTGATGGGTTTCTCTCTCTGCTTGGACCTGTGAAAGAGGACCAGCCTTTTTCACTTTTATGGGACTTCCCCTGGATCTGTAGCTTGAATAAATCGTTTCCTCCCATAAACTGTGCCTGGTTTGGAAATTCATCCCAGTGGCGTGTGGCTGACTGCGACATTATTCCATTGTATTTCCTCTTTTAAGAACTATGCATTTAGCTTGCCCATTTATCAGTTTTGAGTTCTTATCATTTATCTATGTGTTCTAGATATTAATTCTCCATTAGATGTATAACTAGCAAAGATTTTCTTCCACATCATAGGTTGCTGCTTCCTTCCGTTAACTATTTTCTTTGCTCTACATAAAGAAGCCTTTTAGCATCCTGAGGTCACCTTTGCCAATTGTTGGCCTTATTTACTGAACAACTGAAGTCCTAGTCACAAAGTCCTTGCCAATGCCTATATCTTGAAGTGTTTTCCCCACTTTTTCTTTGTAACAGTTTCAGGTCTTACATTTAAAGTCATCAATCCATTCGGAGTTGATTTTTGTTCAGGGTGAGAGATAAAGATTTAGTTTTATTCT
Source organism: Zapus hudsonius (assembly GCA_004024765.1). Classification (NCBI taxonomy): domain Eukaryota; kingdom Metazoa; phylum Chordata; class Mammalia; order Rodentia; family Dipodidae; genus Zapus; species Zapus hudsonius. The sequence continues at coordinate 41,773 of PVHP010008575.1, read as the reverse complement.
TCTGCCTGTGGACATCTAGTTTTCTCAGTATCACTTGCTGAAAAAGCCCAGCTTTTCTCCAATGTGTAATGTTTGGCAACTCTGTCAAAAATCAGGTGGCTGTAGCTGCATAAGTTTATGTCACTTTTTTTATAATGTTAAGTGAAAAAGTATTAGGAATCAAATAAGATCTTTTAAAGAGGTATTTGAAACCTAGAATCAGAATTTACAGTATAGTCTCCTGTAAGGCACATTCATTAAATATATATTTTAAATTTATGATGCATATTCAAGAATTTCTATGCATAATTATTTATACTACTGGGGAACTTCAGATAAATATAAATGATTAACAATAAAGGAAAGACTGAATAAACAACATTCATTGATATTATATATTAACAGAGTCATTAAAAAGAGTGTATATGCTAGCATAGAAAGCTATCCATGGCATTTTTGAGTTAAAAAGAAAGTACAGAACAAATAAAATCTCATTTAAAACATTAAGTGCTCTCTCTGTAGACACATTAAATTACAAGGCATACACTATATATTTAGGTATCCCTTGACTTACATAAGATGCAGTTACTGCTCATTAAAACCATCATGTTGAAAATATTGTAAGTGAAACTGCATTTAATATACCAGACCTACCATATATTATAGCTTAGCAACACAGAACAGTATAAAGTATCAACTATTTATCCATGTGATCTCCTGGCTGGTATGGCTTGCTAGCCAGAATCTCAAGAGAGTACTGTGTTGCATACCCTAGCCTGAGAAAATATCAAAATTCAAGACTCAAAATATGATTTCTTCTAAATACATATTGTTCTTACATCATCATAAAGTTGAAAAATTGTAAGTAAAAACTATTCTAAATCAAGGATTGTCTGTATGTACACACACAGAATGAATGTGTCTGCATATGTAAAAATAATATAAGGCTTCTCATGACATCTGTAAATACTTATTCCTGGGGAGTAAAAATGATGGTATTTCTGACTTTCTTTTTTTATTACAAGGAAGTAATGAATGCATTTCTAATCTACACTGTGTGGGTGTGCACACACACAGGAGGGTGGGTAGGAGGTCAGAGAACAATAGGGGGTGTCCTCCTTTCCTGGTGCTGTACCGCTGTGTGTGCGCTGGTCCAGCTGGCCTCCAAGCTTCCGGATTCTCCTGGTTCTGCCTCTCATTGATATGTCTGGCTTTATGTGGGTGTTAGGCAATCAAACTCAGGTCAGCAGGCTTGCAAGCAAGCACCTTTCACCACTGATCCATGTCCCTCATTGAAACCACTTTTAAAAGGTAGAGAGCATACCTGCTTCTAAGTTCATGCCCATTTTTATTGTGCCGCTAAGAATGCCTTTGATGTTGAACTGGCTTTTAGCATCTAACTTTTCATCCTAGGGTCAAATATGTCCCCTGGACTTCTGATCTGCCATTGTCATTTTCTGCTTGAAACACAAAAGAAAAAAAGGAAGACAGAGAGGTGGAATGAATTTATCATCACCCCAATCACCCCAGCTCTTGAGGGTGGTGTCTCACACTGTTACATTCCAAGATTACACTGGTGGGCCAGAGAAACTTTAAACCAACTTGCACTTGTTAACAAAAGACAAGGAAAAAACCAACAGTAACTAACTCTGTGTAGGAAACGACCTCATTCCCTGAAGCCGCTGCTTCCTCTGTGGAGCTGTGTGGCTCCAGCTGCCTGAGGTCTCCATGCAGGCTGCTTACTGGGAAAGGTCCCCTTTCCTCTCTAAAGAAGTGTTCTTGTTTGCCAATTGTTTTGGGGTGCCATCTCTTCATGCAGATTTCCAAGCAACAGAATCATGGATTCATATAAGACAACTGTACATCCCCAGGTATTTGACATTTCTGGGAAATGTGTCATTCCTCTGCTTTCTTTTAATTTTTACTAAACTCATTCATTTATTCATTCTTGCAAAAGAGAGAGTGCCTTCATGTATGGATGAACGGACACACACACACACACACACACACACACACACACACACACACAGAGAGAGAGAGAGAGAGAGAGAGGCCCACACAGTACCAAGGGGCTCCTGGCTCGTGTCCTGCCCATCGTGGGCAGACAGCTCCTGGAAGGGTGACCAGCCTCAGTTCTCAGGCTGCCACAGCCCACGCAGCCGCCAGCGAGGCCAAGGAAGAGCCCTCCCTCGGCTCGCAGAGCACATAAAACACATTCCAGTGGTTGGCATCTGGACGCGCAGCTGCCAGGGCAGCCAGTGTGCGGCCACGGAGCCCTGCCTGCCGACCTGGCTTGGCTCAGGCTCTGGGGCTTGGCCCCCACTGGAGGGGCCAGAGCTGGGGAGCAGCTCCGGCCCTGGGGAGGCTCTGGGTGGGGGGCAGCTCTGGCCCTGGGGAGGCTCTGGCCCTGGGGAAGCTGTGGGCTGGGGAGCAGCTCCGACCCTGGGGAGGCTCTGGGTGGGGGGCAGCTTTGGCCCTGGGGAGGCTCTGGTCCTGGAGAGGCTCTGGGTGAGGGGCAGCTCTGGCCCTGGAGAGGTTCTGGCCCTGGAGAGACTCTGGGTGGGAGGCAGCTCTGGTCCTGGGGAGGCTCTGGTCCTGGAGAGGCTCTGGGTGGGGAGCAGCTCTGGCCCTGGGGAGGTTCTGGCCCTGGAGAGGCTCTGGGTGGGGGGCAGCTCTGGCCCTGGGGAGGCTCTGGGCTACACTTTTTTCGTGACTGAGGGGAAGGAATACCCCAGATTACCACCAACCCATCCTGATCCTGGCTTTGAAGAGTGCCTGTTTGTGTGTGACTGTGCACAAGTCCACACATTTCTGAGAAGGAATGCCTTTCCTGGGTTTCTTCTTTGCAAGCACACTGAGGGTCGAGGGTAGGGGCCATGATGCGATGCCTATTAGGACCTCAAGAGACAGGCTTTCACACGAGGGAGCTGTGAGCTGCTGGGGGGGAGGTTACTGTGGATCAACTTTACATTTCAGTTCTTCTGAAAGCCACTATGGTTAAATTAACCAAAATCTAAATTAAAAAAACTTTCTGAGACGCTTCCAGGCCTGCTTCACATCCTCCCACCAGGCCCGGCTGGAGGCCCATTAAAGTGGCAGCTCCCACTGGGACCCAGACAAAGTCTCTGAATGAGCATGCTGAAGCAGTGATGGACTCTCAGAACTGCTTTTTTTATTTTTTAATCCATTAAAAAAAAGTTACCTCTGCATTGGCTCTGAGAGAGTATTTATTTAGCTCTCCACACTGTGGGAAACAGAGGCGGTCTCCCTTATAAGGACACCCAGACCTTCATGGGAGAGGAAAGAAATATGAATCCATAACATGGCTGAACAAATTCCTCCTCGCAACTGAATTCATGGAATGTTTCGGATGTGAACAGCTTAATTTTGGTGTGGTCTGGGACAAATTAATATGACTCAAATCCCACCTCACACAGGAAACTGCTTCTGATGAACTGGGTGGGGGTGAATACACTCACTTTCTTCAACATTCTGGCCAGCAGTTGTGTCTATTAAATTTAAATGTGGCTTCTCCTCTCTCCCAGCAAGAAAACAATTTAAAAAGGAGCAGTGACATTAAGAACAAACTAAAAATACATCGAATTTAAGTTCTGCCAAGGGCTTAACACAACTGTGTGGTGCCTCTGGCTGAATGCCTGCAGTGAGTTTCTGTGTGACGGACTAAAGGTACCTTTGTTTTGGGAGTGAATATGTCCAACATGGTGATCACTTTTCTAGTGTCTTTTATGAAGCTCCAGGAGTAATTCATTTAACCGAACAGGCTTAGGGACTCACAGGGGTATATGGACACAGTGTTCCAGAAATGGACTGGACTGTCACGCAAACAGACGCTCGGTGGCAGGGAAGGTCAATACTGTCCTCATTAGAATGGATGTTGAAGTTAACCCCTCCAGGATTAAGCTTCTTCACTTTGCAAACTGGCAAAATGATTACCGCCATATGTGCCCACAGGTCCTTGAATGACGACTACTATAAATATGAGACATATGCCCTGAGTTTAGGAGCCGTCTACACATTGCTCACTCACGTCACTCCGTTTTTACGGAAGAAAAGGAAGAGTGGGAAGGATTATTTCCCAGTGATCAATACTAGAAATCACTTTCATTTGGCTTTAAAAAGCCTCCGATGATTATTCTTCCTCATGACTTTTGCAGGTAATTCTGGTGAGTTTGGTACTATCCCTAAACCACTGTTAGTCCGGAGAGATGCTCCCAGAAGCAAGATGGGCTGTTAGGTATTTTGGGGAAGAATGTCAGGTGAGGCAGCATTTCTGAGATGCCCTTAGACTCATGTAAATAGGTGAGGATTATAAAATTTAGTGAAATGTGCTTCATTTCACCTTCAGGTGGTGGTGGTGGTGGTGGTGATGGTGGTGTGTAATTTAGGACAGTGGCGCTATTCCTGGCTGGAGTTCTTGGAACATACGTGTCTTTGCAGAGGCATCTATGGTACATCATTTTCCTATCAGAATAGTATGTCAACCAAGAAACAATATGTCATTTGATATCAGAAGCCTCTGAAAAAATACTTACTAGTACAAGGTTAATTGATGCACTTTTTTGTGTGCTGTATGCATGTGTATGTGCTGATGGGGTGCCCCATTTGCTTGTCTTTGGTGCCTTGGGGCTCACCTGAGGAGGCTGGAGGGAATAGTCGTTACTCCCCTGCCTGGTGATGGGCTTGCTCTGGTGTCCACGCCCACAGGACTGAGGTCATAGACTTGCATAACCAGACCAAGCTGTTTCATGAGTTCTGAAGATTCGGACTTGGGTAGTCTTGGACCCCCCTCAGCCCCTCATGCTATTCAGGAAACTCACTTAATGGCTGAGCCATCTCTTCAGTCCCCATCATGAATTTAATAGACAATTGTTTGGAGATAGAAAAAAAACACATTGAGAGTTAGTTTTTAAATGATAGTTTCCACTTGGAATGAACTTTTAAAAATAAAATAAAAGAAGCAAAAGTCTTTATGAAGGAAGTTGTAGTTCGTGAAACAATACAAAGGTATCCTGTTGAACATTTGGAATTCTAAAATTTCATTCTGAACTTACACTTCCAGAACAAGAGGACATGAAGAAATAGTTGCAAATTCAGAAAACCTAAAATATCAGGGCAGTGGGAACATTGTACGAAAACAACACCTACTTGATAGACAATGGAGAAATGGATGCCCGATGTTTGCAGTGAGTGTCACTTTGTGACAAACTCAGGACCTGACTTCATTTTTTTTTTTGGTACCTCTTTGCAAGCCACCAGATGATTTCTCTAGCGTCAGGAAAGCTGAAATCAGCCTGTATGACGCTCGAATCAATTTTAATGATCTAAGCCTTTAAAATGTGATTAAAAGGGGCTCATAGCAAAAAAACAACCCATTTTCTGTGTTATTCTCTGTTGCCATAAACTGATCACACTCTTGGGGTAGCTTATGTTCATATGTTGATAATCCTCATTGCTTATATCTATTCACCCCCACATGCGAGGTTCAAGCACTGCCCCATGCATTCTGGAATCGGGCAGAGGATATGACACCCCTGAATGAGTGCATTTTCTCCCTCTGTGCCTGTCTCCTTGCCCATTGTCTGTCTCCTTTTCATGCCTGTCAGGCGGCGGCCATGACTGTGCACTTATAAAGGTCAGTGACCCAGCAGAGAGGGCAGGCCCTGCAGAAGGCATGTTGATGAAGCATCACAAAGCAGCTGAATTTGTTAGCGCTCTGCCTCACTCCCAGGCCAGGCTCCGATTGTCTCCGTGTACCATGGCGCCCACTCGGAACTCTTCCAACTAGGAATTTCGAAACCACATACTACAAAATAAACACCATATCCTGGACCTTGTCTAGGGATAAAATTACACTGTAAAACATACGATTTTATAAAATTAATATAAGCTACTTTAAAAAAAGGTAGAGCCGGGCGTGGTGGCGCACGCCTTTAATCCCAGCACTCGGGAGGCAGAGGTAGGAGGATCGCTGTGAGTTCAAGGCCACCCTGAGACTACATAGTGAATTCCAGGTCAGCTTGGGCTAGAGTGAGACCCTACCTCGAAAAACCAGAAAAAAAAAGGTAAGGGCTGGAAAGATGGCTCAATGGTTCAAGGCACCTGCTTGCAAAGCCTGATGGCTTGGGTTTGATTCCCTAGTACCCACATAAAGCAAGATGCATAAAGTGGTGCATGCATCTGGAGTTCATTTGCAGAGGCAAGGGGCCCTTGCATGCCCTTTCTTTCTTTCTTTCTTTCTTTCTTTCTTTCTTTCTTTCTTTCTTTCTTTCTTTCTTTTTCTTGCTTTTCTCTCTCTCTTTCTTTCTCTCTTCCTTTCTCTCTCTCTCTCCTTGCCAATAAATTTTAAAAAGTTGCCTACATGTGTTTTTAATGAATCATGCTGAAGTAACTTGCATTAGTAATTTACTACATATAGCAATGATACACTCTGGGCCAAATATTAAACAGTGACAACTTAAACATACTGCAGAGACAGCAAAGTAAGAAGAAATTGGAGGGAATTTGACACTGGAGAAGATCATTGAGTTTACCGATTATCTTAAAGGTGCCCCCCAGTCCACTTAGTCAAAGAGAAAGACTAGGAGCCAGGAAGCGGTGCTCGATGCTAACACAGTGATCAGCTATTGAAGGTCGGAATGTCTGAAGGAAGGATCAAAAGAGCCGGTGGGTGGGCCCCACACATGCTCATCTCCTCAGTTCCTGCAGTGAAGCCCGACAGGCCCAGGTTCAGGGAAAACTCCAGGGTGAGCGGTGGAAAACTCAAGCTGGGAGACAGAAAGAACAGAGCAGAGATTTCAGCTCGTGAGTGTTGCATGGCACAGGGCAGCTTTGAGTCTCTTTGTTCTCTGCAGCTAGCTGGCCCATGACCTTCCAGAATTCTCCTCTTTGCCTCCACCTCCCAGCGGGAGGGCTGGGATGACAGATGCTTGCTACTGTGTCCTGCTTTTATTGGATTTGGGGGATACCAACTGAGGTCCTCATGCTTTTGCCCTAAGGACTTTATCCACTGAGCACAGTACAGACTAGCTTTGGGTCTCGCTAAGTGTGAGGGATGTGGGAGTGTTTTCACATTTCCACTTCCATGCTAGCAAGGTCATGCCTGCAGTGTAGAGACTAGATATCAGATGTTGCCTCGGGACTAATGACAGAAATGCAGTAGACATCAAGGCATGAAACTGTACAAGCCTCTACAAGTTTAAGGTGATCTGAAGTAACTTACTGCTAGATCGGGAAAGAAAGTCAGTACCCTTCAGAGGAAAAACAAAAGCAAGCGTCTATAATGCATTCTCCACAGTGTTCTTCGAAGAAACAGAAAAATATAGAAGAGTAAAGGATTGAAGGTGAGCCGGAGGTTACAAAGGCTTCAGAGCAGCTAGAATAGGTTGATTTAAGGACTTAAAGGATAAAATAGTCATAATGAGGTGGCACATGGAGATTTTTGAAAAAGTTTCTGCGTGTGTGTGAGTGTGAGCCACAGTGCACGTGCCAAGGAAGGGTCGAGAACTTCAGGTGTGGGCCCTTGCCCTCCCTCCACCTTGTTTTTTTTTAATTTAATTTTTATTTTTTTATTGTCCATAATGAATTACATTACTTAGTGGGCAAACAATGAGTTGTTTCCCCCAATTCCCCGATGTCCCCCCCATCCCCAATCAGCCCTCCACCTTGTTTAAGGCAGGGGTGCTCTGATGTTTACTGCTGCATGTGCCAGGCACCTAGATTACAGATGTTCACTACTGTGTCCAGCTTCATGTAGGTTCTGAGGATCTGAACTCAGGCCTTCACATATGCTTGGCAAGTATTTTATCCACTAAGCCCTCTCCCCAGCCTTGGAGAATTGAACCTGAGAACATGGAGAATTTCAGTGGAGAAATCGAAACTAAAAAAAGAGCTAAATAAAAATTCTGGAACTGAAAAGTAGGATATTGAAATAAAAATTCATATATGGTTTACAGTAGCATGTTGGACCAGGGAGTTAAAATTGTGTGTGTGTGTGTGTGTGTGCATATGGATAATGCATTCACATGTACACACATGCCAATGTGAAGAATGGTTTTGCGAAAATAGCTTCAGGTTCCTATGGGGAAACATGAGACAATTTAACATACTTGCAATCAGATTTCCAGAAGAGGACATTAAAACAATTTATAAACTCCATCAAAGTTGATCAAAAAAATTCACAAATGACTGATATCAGTAAGAAATGGAGCCACAGGTTTGGTAGACATTGAAATGATAATAAAAGAAAACAGTGAAGTACCCTGCCTGTATGGTTAATGTACAGAGCTGGAGCAACTGAGTCAACATATAGAAAAAAAGTATGTTCCATAGAAATGAATCCGACGGCTGGTTACAGGTGTAAACCTCACAGTGAAAGTGAGATAGTTATCTAGGAGACACAGGAGAATATTGGACCTATAAATAAAATAAAATGATAGACTACAGATGGTGACAAAATATTTATAATTCCCATATCTGACAATGGACTTCTCCGGGCAATACATAAATAACAAGACAGCAATTTAAATATCAGGAATTTAAAAGTGGACAAAAGACTTGAATATACACTTCATAAGATAACCAGGGAAAAGCAAATTGAAATCATCGTATCAGGGCTGAGGAGATGGCTCAGTGGTTAAGAGCACTTCCTGTGCAGGCAGGAGGGCTTTGAGGAGGCCTGCGAGACCATGTGAGTGCCATCCCCAGGACCACATAAGCAACTGGGTCATGGCTGTCTGTAAACCCAGTACTCTAGGGGAACAGTGCTCACAAAAACAACAGAACAGAACGGAAGGGCTGGAGAGATGGCTCAGCAGTTAAAGGTGTTCGCTTGCAAAGTCTGACAGCGTGTGTTGGATTCCCCAACGACTATGTAAAGCCAGATGCACAAAGTGTATCTGGAGTTCCTCTGTGCTGGCTATCAGCCCTGGTGTGCCCATTGTCTTTATCTCTCTGTCTCTCCTTGCAAAGGAAAATAAAATATGGATTGCTAAGATCCTGTGGCTCACAGAGTGGGTAGGAACACCGTGAGGCACAGTGTCCTGCTGGCCACAGGGACTGACTGAGGCCTTCATGATCCCACAGTGAATCCATAAGCAACTCAGGAGGGCCTCCTGGGGCGAGGGGATAAAAGAGAATAATCTGTTATAATTAATATAGAATAAATTTCTGGCTCCAGCAAGAAGTGATGGCAGAGCAAGAGTGGGGCCCCCAATATTCCCCTCCAGTGAGAGCCTGGGGTGCAGCAGGGGCTTAATACTCATGCAGGCACGATCCACCCTAACCACACATACACACCACATTCTACACATGCAAACAAGTCACAGCGGATGCTGGGGAGGCTGGGATGCCTAGGAACTATACACGGTGTTAGAATTTAAAATAGTCCCGTTCATGTGCAATCCTGTTTGACCATTACTTTTCAAATTAAACACAGAGCAACCTTATTGCTCAGCAATACCATTCCTAACTACCGAACCAAAGGAACTGAGAGAGCATGGCCACAAAACATGTGAATGAGAACATTCATGGAAGCTAAGGTCTCAATGGACCTTAAAAACCTACATCCATACTGTCTATTTCAGTTCCCAAACTCACTGAACTGTACGGCATACTTCAGTGTTATGACCCTCTCTGTACACTAATTTTAGAGTCCCCTCCCAAGCCAAAAAGCAAATAGATCTCCTAGAGAAGGCCACTCTTACTCTTAGGAAAAAAAATTTTCATAAAACCTAGAAGTGGGAAGTATCTCTAACTGAAGACCCAGAAGCCTTTGCACTTGGCTTCTCTTCACTCTTGCTTCCTTTCCTGCTTCGCTTTCTAAACACGTTTTGCTTGTTTTCTGACAGAGGGTCTTACCGTGTAGCCCAGGCTAGCCATGAGGTTTTGATGCCCCTGTCCAGCCTCAGGAGTACGTGAGAACCGTGACACACATCCTATTTGTCAGGTTTGTGGAAACAGAAATGGTTTCTAATTCATGGAAAGGGTTAAACAAGCTGGGGGTGGTGGTGCACACCTTTGATCCCAGCAGAGGTAAGAGGATCACCGTGAGTTCAAGACCACCCTGAGACACATAGTGAATTCCAGGTCAGCCTGGGCTAGAGTGAGACCCAACCTTGAAAAAACAAAACAAAAAAGGGGGGAGGGGGCTAGGAGAGGTTTGAGGAGCTAATAGCCTGAAATGTGACATTCTAGAGACCTGGTCCAACCTGGCACCTTGTGTGCCTGGCAGAACTCTTTTGCATCTTATTTTTGACCCGCCACCTCCCTGCTGAAACCTGCCCCACATAAACAGCCATGAAAGGGACAGGAGACGTGTGGCTAAGCCCTCACGGCAGCATGCCTCTGAGCAGGAGCAGACGGGACAGTTCGTCAGGGAACCAAACCCCTGTGGTTTTTGATTTGTTTGAGACAGAGCCTCACTCTATAGCCCAGGCTTGCCTGGAGCTCATGGTGATCCTCCTGCCTCATACTTCCAAGTGCTGGGATTATAGGCGTGTGGGCACCTCTCTGTTAACAAAGAGTGCACAAAATATAAATATCCCATGTCTGAGAGACCTCCAGGGAACTGTGTGAATGAAGCTGCCTCCAGAGCAGAGCGGGGAGTGTGTTCCAGCACCCTCTTTCTTCTCTGCACCCCAGGACACCCAGGTCCCTGGAGAGACAGTGAGGAGGGATGGCCAATGACAGCACAACCTCTTCGCTTTCTGTAACCTGGGTCCTTGGAGCTTTCTCCTCCAGGAAGGTGGGGGTGATTTGTAATTTACAAAAGAAGGCTAGAAGGAGGAAAAGAGAAATAAAAATCAAGGATGAAAGAAGGAAGAAATGATGGAGGTAAAGGAAGGGGTGTGGGATGTAGCTCAGGACAGAGTGTTTGGATGAGGGTAAGGGAGGACAGAGAGAAGGAGGGAGGGGACAACAGGCTGAAGGCACCTAAGCCAAACCCAGGCTGATCCTGACCATCGGCCATCAGCACCCACTCCCTGCCCCTGGCACGGGTGTCAACCTTATTTGTAAAGACAAGGTGGTAGGTTCCAGAACTTCCCTTGCTACCGGTTTTCAGGAGAAATGTCCATCTTTTCGCTTCAAGGCTGCATCTTGAACTTGAAGGCCTCTCTGTCTTACGTTAGGGCTCTCTCTGGCTCCCAGGCCATGCCTCATCCCTCCCAGCCTGGGTCAGGTGGAAGGCTTTGCTCCCAGCTCGAGGCTGGCTTGAGCCAAGATGTTCTTCATCTCACAGAAAGCCTCCCCCTAGGGGAAATGGGATTAAACTTCTTCAGGGGGATTTGGATTCCACAGGAAGATGAACTTCCTGAAGGTTTTCTTCCGTGGACTCTTTAAAAACAGGATGACTTCCCATGTTGTCAGTTTCTGGGGATGAAAACACTCAGAATAGATGGGTTTTCAAGACCTCTTTCATTCTTGTGAATCCATAAGCATTTCTGCGAGGAGCACAGTTGATCACACATACAATTTACAGACAATTTAGAGAGCTTTAATTGTTTTTCCCAAGCCCTTGTCTCCAAGGACCTACAGAATCACAGAGACCTGCCTTAGCGGGAAACTAGTGTGTAACACCATTTACAGATTTATGACAAGTTTAAATTATTTACAGTCATAATATTATTTTATTGTTATTAAATATTTGAGACAAACTCCAATGCGCACGACACTGGGTCTCAAATGTAATTCCTTGAACTTGGGGGTTTAGCTCCATGATGCTGACAAGTGAAAATTAGTATATAGCAACATCGCTATCTAGTGGCAGTGAGGGGTCACTGCCGCCGCTCCAGGGGACAGGACAGGACAGGCAGGACCTGAGGGGTGAGATCATCCTTCCTAGTTCAAGAGCTCACTAAAAGTTACCAAAGAGATGGTGATGTCTCGCAAGTATCCTTCCGTTGCTGTTTTCTTAGTTTTATTTCGGTGGCAGCATGTGACCTGTGTATGTTTGTTGAGATTTCCTTCTAAGGTTAACCTGTGCTGGGGTTTTGTCATTTGTTCTGTGAGCATTTGAAAAGAACATACACTTTCTTTTTTAGTTTTTGCAAATTTCTACCTGCACCTAGACGCCTCAAAATCCTCCTCTCTGACGCTGATTTGTCAGTGTCTCCAAGTAGACCGTTCAATGCACCCAAGTTCATGGCCATGTCTCCTTCATGCAGCGTTCCTCGTTTTTGTTAATTGGTTTCTCCCTTCATCTCCACAACTGCCTTTGGCTCTCAGCTATCTCGTATCCAGTACTAATATCCCCACTGTAGCCTTCCTCAGGAGATAATTTCCAGTATCTCTTAAATATCTTTGTTTTGGTGAGTTCAAGGCCAGCCCGAGACTCTTGAGACTACATAGTGAATTTCAGGTCAGCCTGGGTTGGAGTGACATCCTACTTTGAACCTCCCCCTCCCCTTCCCCCAAAATAATAATAAAATAAAATAAAAATAAAATCTTTGTTCTTTCTGTGTCATTTAGTTAAGAGTTGTTATATATATAATTGCTTTTCGGAAAAACATCTTAGGACTTCCGTCCCTTAAGAGGTGAGTTTCATCTCTTTACAGATATTATGAATGCTGACATGTTTAGTACCTGCCACTGTATTTTGCGTTTTTAGTTCGTCATTGTTTCTTTTTGTGTTTATTTTTTCTTGTTTTCTGTGTTCTAACAGACTGTTGTTTTACTCTTCCCTCATTTTAGGACACATTGTATCATTACTATTATTATTATTATTATTAACATTTTTTTCTTTTGCTTTAGCTATTTTGTTGTAAAATCAGTTAGAGATGCAGATATGATGGCCTATGTAGTCTCTTAGATTTGCAAAGTTGGAATTAACCTAATAGTGAACTATAATTGCTTCAGGTCTTTTTAAAGAGAAAAGCCCCAGTGATTCAGCAGAGGCACCTGTGTAAGCCTCCTCTATCCCGTTCCCTCTCTGGAGTAGCCTGTCCTCACAAATGTAATGTTTCATTCTGTGCAGGATTTAAATTTATTCCGTATTTTCCCATTAAGCAACATATTTCAATAGTTTTTGCTGACTAAAATGCTTATGCTAACAAGAATCTCCTGTATGGACATGTTTTTGAGATAGGTATTCCTCGGGTTCAGCATTTTAACTTCTGTAGAATAGCATTCCATTCATTTGGCATTTTTATGCACAGGAAATTTCTGACTAATTCCCTTGGTGATGGAACTTTAGATCTTCTTATTTCAAGCAAAGTTAGAATGGCATCCTTTTACGTTTTTCCATACGTAGTGCACATGTATAAAAATTTGTCTAAAATAACTAGATTTATGTACCTTCTAAAATAATCTTGAAAATGATGGAATTCCTCCTCACGCATTTTAAAATACAACAGCTAAAAATTTCATTTTAACTTTGAATAGTGGCAAATGATATGATTTTTGGCTTATTATGAATACTAATATTTTAAGATACAACCATTCAAAGGTCAAAGCAGGATGCTAAGCACCACCATGAATAAACCTACCAAGGCGTGTGAGGAAGCTGTCATAAGCACCACCATGAATATACAGGACCATGGAGACACTCTATCATAAAAGTCTGGAATAATATAGTCTTTCTTTTCCTTCTTGGGATCACATTTCCAATTTTTATCTTAATGTATTTTTAAAATATGAAAGTGTTTTTTAATCACATAGTATTCACATACAAAAAATATAAGTAAAAATTTAAAGCACATATTTTTTTCTCTGTGACCAAAAGCCTTTGAATGGTCGACTAACTTGAGTTGAGTGACTAATATGATTATTACTACTGTAACATTGATCAAAGCAAGACAATTATTTTGGTGAACAGTTACTGAAAATAAATACTTTACTGAAAATAAATACTAAGAGCCATGATGGGGGAGAATATCCAGAGACATTGCCCCCCCCTCAGCAACAATACACAAGAGGGAAGGGAAAAAAATGAAAGAAAAACTGGCTACCTCTGGTGCAGTTCATAGCCCCCAACCTATGGACAGATCCAGTATGTGCACCGAGGAAGGATCCCAGTGGGTAGGGGACAGAGAGGAGGAAAACTGGGACACCTTCACAAGACCTGCTCATACAATGTATATACTTATTTATAATAAGGATACTAAAAAAGAATTAAAGTTGGAACTCTTAAAAGTAAGGATTAAGGATGTGTAAATACCAAATGTGCTAATTTTAAGTGAAAATATTGCTTATGCTCTTACTCTCTTTACCATCCCCTGAGCAAAGAGCATTTACAACATTTACTTAGGGTTTTCATGAAAATTTCTCACCCTGGGCAAATGTTTAAAACAATTATAATATAATATAATATAATATAATATAATATAATATAATATAATATAATATAATATAATATAATATAATATAATATAATATAATATGATTGTCAATATGGCTACTATGTTGAATTGAATAATAAAGGTATTTGTACAGGAAAAAATAAATAAGTACTAAAGGTTTATTCAAACCAGACTCTGATGAAACATATTGGAGCTGTCTCTTCTATTAGTTTGAATATCCATGAAGAAAGAGTTACTGCTCAGAAGTTAGGAGTTGAACATCAATTCTATTCCTGCAATTTAATGCAGCCGAAGCTGCTAAGGTACCTCATTCACTACACAAGTGAATGATAAAGTGGACATATTTTGCTAAACTTTGTCAATGATTTGTAATTATCATCTTATGAGTGCATGAGTTCAAATTTAAAATTCTTCAAGGTACACATTTATTGTGAGAAGAACTGTTAAGTGTTGGTACACCACTGTAATTTTCAATAAAGATTGATGGGTGTTGCAAAAAACAATTGATGTAATGTGATAAATGTGGTATCTGTCAACTGACAGCAGATTTAGAATTGCCTTCAATTTTATTATAATCAAAACAACCACAATTTCAAAGTATTTTGCTATAGAGACAGTCTATTCATTTACTCTCTCAGTTTCTGGAAAATATAAGGACTTACTAGCCCAGTGGAAGAAGCTACTTATTTACCTGTCACCTTTCCTTAGGGACACTTTCTTGAACTCAGAAAGCCAGAAAGCTCAGGGAACTTCAGTACAGCTTTACAATAGTTGTTTTTAGTAAGATACTGTAATCTCATGTCTCAAAAAAAAATTCTTGCCAAAACCTTCAACTTAGGGAAATGGCAAACTACAATTTAATTCACAAATTTATCTTCATTGTTTTCTTTGTCAAACTATAACCAAATTAAAATTACTTTTGGAAAAAGTGTTTTTATTTCTTAATTCAAATAACTGTAATATGTATGTAAAATTAAAGTGCTTTATAAACAACAATGATAAATAAAAATACAACTATTTTAACTGACTTGTAATAATAAAGGAATAATAATAATATTTTTCTTCACATAATTTAAAACAACACAGTGTAAAACAATCTGTGCATGAAAAAGGAATCAAGACGTGGGATTTCATTTGGTGAAAAAATGAGAATGTATATGCATGTTGTGTGTATATTGACCTCAGGGTTAGCTTTTAGAAAGATGTAAACTAGGAATTAACTTTAATAATTTTGATGGGCATTTAATAATACTTTCCACATATATTTATTAGAACAGAAGAGTCTTTTCTCTAAAATGATACAGGATTTTGGTGTTCAAGAGGGGACCCCCAAGTTTATGAACCCCAATTTTGTATCCAAGCAGAGATCACAGGGCAGAGTGAGGAGAGGCAGAGAGAGAGAGTGAGAGTGAGTGAGAGAGAGAGAGAGAGAGACAGAGAGAGAGAGAGAGAGAGAGAGAACAAAAAGAGTATGGACAAGCCTTTATAGTCAATTGAAAATGGATTCTTACTTCAGATTCAGGTATGTAAAGGCCAGCCCATCTAAGTAGTATGCTAGACTGTGGGCAGCAAGGGGGGGCGCTGGAGCTGTGCTGGGTGAATGTGTATCAGACGTGAGTTCCATTCCTGCCGAGGAGATGGGGGTGGTGGCCTCTTTTGTTTTCCTTTGGGCTTCTGTCCCTAACTAAAACTGCCTAAAAGAAGCTAGCTTTCTCCTGATCTTCTACATAAATACATTGGACCATAACTCAACAGGAATAAAGCAGATGACACTTTTAGGTGACAGGCTGGCCTAGAACTCTTGGCAGTACTCTTACCTCAGCCTCCCAGGTACTGGGATGACAGGTGTGAGCCTCTATTCCTGCTTTTATTCTCATTTTCTAGCCGAGGCAATGAAGATGGAGACATATAACCTGAACACTCACTCAGGCAGTGAGAAGCAATGCCCATAGATAATGTAATTCAACCTAAAAGACAGCCACAGAATTTTATCCAAATATTTCATGGTATTAGATTAAAAATCTTTCTAGTTTCTTTTGGATAAAAAAAAGTCATAAGTAACTCATGCTTTAGTTGTTCAAGAACCCATTTCTAAAAACCCATTGCTCAGTTAAAAAATGAGAATAAGAGCAGGAATGGAGGCTCACACCAGTCATCCTAGCAGCTGGACACTGAGGTAAGAGTACTGACGAGAGTTCTAGGTCAGCCTGGGCTACATAGCAAGACTGTTTCATAAAAGATTGAAACTGGCTGGAGAGATGCCTCAGTGGTTAAGGTGCTGGCCTGCAAAGCCTAAGGATCTGGGTTTTATTCCCCAGTACCCACATAAAGCCAGATGCACAAGATGGAGTTTGTTTACAGTGGCTGGAGGCCATGGCACCCCCATGCTCTCTATCTGCTTCTTTCTCTCTCACGTTCTTAAATTAATAAATGAATATTTTTTAAGTCCCATTGCTTTGCAGATAAAGGCTCTGGCTAGGAGTTGATGACATTTTGATATGTGAAACAACCTTTTTGGCATTCGTTTCCAAAGCATCCCCCTGCCCATGGGACTCTTCATCAAAGAGGATTTTTTAAAATAATAAGATAGAGGTAGAAAAGATGAAATCAAAGTTGGCTTTTCTATTTGCCCACATTTCAAATTTTTATATTTATATTATATATTATATAATATAAATATATATTATTTATATTAAACAATCCTAATACTAATCAGAATGCCCCATTCATAATATCCTGATTCTCTACCTTAAAAGAAGTATGCAGTAAATATTAAAGAACCTGTTTATGAAGCATTGGTCAAGATGTCAAACTGTCAAACTGTTCTTTGCTTGGCAGCCCTGAGCTTTGGGGTCAGGTACCTAGGATGGTTAAATTTTGTTGTCAACTTGATCTGTTAGAAATCCACAGTCACCTTGAGTGTTGTATAGCAGATTTCCTCTGAATTGAAGAGAGAAAGGAGGTTCAGGGGATTCAGGAAACCATGTTAGCTAGAAACAAACATCCCTTCCTGGGAGGGCAGTGCAGGAAGGAAATTCCAGAGACTCAGGAAGTCTACAAGTCTGGGAAAGGGTTACACGACCCCATCCTGAGGCTATATAAAGGGGAAAGAAATCTCTCTCTCTCTCTCTCTCTCTCTCTCTCTCTCTCTCCTTGGGCCTGTGAAAGGGGGCCAGCCTCTATCACCTTTATGGAACTTCTCCTGGATCTGTAACCCCAATAAATCCCTTCCTCCCATAACTGTACCTGGTTTGGAGGTCATCCCAGTGGCATGTGGCTGACTACCGAAGGTACCTTAACACAGTGTACAGTGGGCAGAAACATGTCTTCATATCAGGCAACTTAGGATGCAGTAACTAACAGCCCCCAAATTTCAGAGGCTCAGAATAGCAAAGTTTAACGATTTCTTGTCTTGTGTGCCTTCTGACATCAGCTGGGGACTTGGCCTGACACTGTACCTGCTCTGGGCCCCAGGCTGACAGCCACCTGTATCCAGGTTGTTGTCAGTTGTTAGGAAAGATTTCTGGAAGCATTTGCACTGGTCACTCAATGCTCTTCATGTCGTAAAGTAGGAATGCTGTGTGGGGGCATTCCCCAAGTAGATCACTTTTAGGAATAGATAGGAAAGTTGAAACTGATTTCTTTCTCCATGTCCTCTTAAGCTTTGGAAGGCCTCACAGGGCAGGGGAGATGGTTCAGCAGTTAAAGGCACTTGCTTGCAAAGCCTGCAGGCCTGGGTTCAATTCTCAACCAACCACATAAAGCCAGATGAGCATTGCAAAAGATCATGGTGCATCCACACACTCACAAATAGCAAAAATTAAAAACAAACAAATAGAATGAATTCACACACCACTACAGACAACAAGAACTACTGGGAAGAACAGTGTTCAAGGTCATACACGCAGAACAATTGCTGAGCTAGAATACACCCCCCTTCAGTGTTCTAGATGATTGCTGAATTTTGCCCAAGTGTTTATTCCAACTTTCTTCCCCATCCTTGGCAGTAAAAGTGTCTCTTGTCAAGTGTCTGTGTCTTTATACATACTTACTTTTGAGAGTACATTTTTGTCACTCTGGGTGGGAGTAACCTATGCCTCTATGATAATCAAATTCACAGTTTCTTCATCTCCTCATGCTTACTGGTCATATGGGTTTTTTTTTTTGATAACTATTATTTCTTTTGGTCTTTTTTTTCTACTATTGTTTTTATTTTTTTGTCAATGTGTTGTTATTCTTGCATATTATATAATGAACCTTTGTTACTCTATGCATTTGTCAGGGTTCTCTAGAGGAAACAGAGTTGATAGAATGGATTGTAGTAAAAGGGAATTTATTGGGGTAGCTTATGACAGTCCAACAATAGCAGTCTGTAGGCCCAGAGGTGAAGAAACCAGCAGCTGTTCAGTCCACATGACTGGATGCCTCAGTAGTCCCAATCCAGCCCAGAAGGCCTGATGGCTCCCTGGGGAACTGCTGCTCTTCAGTCCATGATGTGAGGCCTAGGAAACTGGATTCTGATGTCCAGGAAGGGTAGGAGAGCAGGATGTGAGTGCAAGTCAGGAATAAGCACCAGCAGCCAGGGGAGGAAGGAAGCAGCTTCCCTTCCCCTCAGCTTCCTTATATTTAGTCCCCTTCTGGAAGGCCCACCCACTGGGGGGAAGGGCTCACTCTGGAGAAGGAAACTCCTCCCTTCTCCAAAAGAATTTTGTCAATCCTTTGTAGATTTAGAATTAGTTCTGTACACTGGTGGCTTCTAAGCTTAGATCTCCAGCTTAGACTTCTTTCAAGCCCCCGGGCCTTTTATCTTTCTGCATTCTCAGCATCCTTGCTTGGATGCACAAAGTGATGTGGCGAGTGGAAGCTATGGGCACCGTTGAAACCTCTGGAGAATAGTCTACCCAACAAAGGACATGCTTTGATTGAGGGATAATGGGAAATGATGCACTAGATACACAGCACAGGAGGAAATTATTCCTCACTCTAAGTCCTTTGGCAGAGATGTGGGTTTAGAACACCATTGATTCTGGGAGTGTTGAATGGTGGGAAGCAGCTTCTACTCTGATTTGGGCACATCTCTCTCTTCATTGTGTCAACAGAACCTCAGAGCCACTCACCAGTTCCATGGGCTATGTGGTTAGCATCTTCCCTGTAAGTTGCAAATGCCAGAAGAACCACACGTGAGTGCATCTCTCCCTCCTGTTCCCAGCCAAACTACTACATTAGAAAACCTTATCAGGCTACAACATGATGGTGGTGTATATTATATATATATAATTTCTGTACATGTTAATGGTTATGTGAATGTACTTGTTCACATACAACTATTCATTTTCTCGAGTTTACTTATGGTTATGCTTACAAAACTAACTAGAGGGCTGGAGAGATAGCTTAGTGGTTTAAGGCACCAGCTTGCAAAGCCTGCCAAGTTCAATCCCCCAGTCCCCATGTAAAGCCAGATTCACAGAGTGGTGCATGTGTTTGAGTTCCTTTTCAGTGGCAGGAATCTTGCATACCCATTCTCTCTTCTCTCTTTCTCTGCTTCAAATTATCACTAAAAATATTTAAAAACGGACTGAAAAAATGAACTTGAAAAGTCCTATCTCTATTAAGTAAATTGAAACCCGGTTATCAACTTGGCCATAAAAGATAACATCAAACAGACGCATTTACAAATTCAGGATATATATATATATATATATATATATATATATATATATATATATATATATATATATATATATATATTTCCATATATATGAACCTATTCTTGTGCTCAGTATTAGAAATTTTTGTATAAATTATTGGTAACATTGAGGTTTTGTAATTAATCTTTTTTTTAAAGGTAGGCTTTTTGCTCTTAGTCCAGGCTGACCTGGAATTCACTATGTAGTCTCAGGCTGGCCTTGAACTCACAGCGATCCTCCTACCTCAGCCTTTTGTGTGTTGGGATTAAAGGTGTGCACCACCACTCCCAGCCCTGTAATTACTGTTTTGATAGGAGTACAGATTCACTTCCAGTTATAAAAATAACATACAAAGAAGAGATCTGATATAACCTTTGCCTAGTTTCCTCTAATGGAAGCATCTGGAAAGACAGTAAATCACAAGCAGGATGTTGTCAAGATACAAAATATGTTCATTTCCCCAAGGATCACTTCTATAGTTCTCTTATAACCACACCCATCTTTCTATTTCTCAGATCATGGACTATAGGCAACCACTAATCTATTATCCATATCTATAATTGTATACTCTCCAGAATTTGATATGGATGGAAACTTTTAAATTGCCAACATGTTTACAGTCTGGGATTAAATATTTAGTACAAAATTATTTGTCTTTAAACATTTTGATCAATATCATCACAAGACTTGCTCATACAATGTATCTAATTATTGACAATAAATATGATTAAATGGATTTTTCTCTTGAGATAAAGTCTAATAACTCTGACTCTAGATAACAAAAATTTTTCTCTTATACTTTTTCATGAAAGTTTATAATTTTATAAAGTTCTGAAATGTAAAATTCTATAATTTAATCTGGAATAAGTTTTGAGTTAGGACTTAAAGAATAAAGTTTGACTGAGGTTCATTGTTTTGCCTATGGATATTGAACCACCCAGGCCTCGAACTCACATCAATCCTCCTACCTCAACCTCCCGAGTGCTGGGATCAAAGACATGCACACCCCTTCTTCTTTTAAGAAAATATTTTATTATCTTTTTTGCAAGAAGCTAGCGAGCTAGCTAGAAAGATAGAGAATGGGTGCACCAGGACCTTACCACTGCAAAGAAACTCCAGATGAATGTAGACTTTGTGCATCAGGCTTTACCTGGGTACTGAGGAATTAAAACCAGGCCTTTAACCCCTGAGCCATCTCTCCAGCCCTCTAACCCCCTTCTTCTCATAGCTTAGCAGTGGTGGATATACCACTGAAGAGAATAGTTCCCTTCCCCCAACAATCATTCACTACCATTAGCCTCTCCCATCAATGCAATGTTGACTAGCCCTATTTTAGACAGTTCTTTTGTTTTATTTTGTTTTTTTCAGAGTAGGGTCTCATGCTAACCTAGGCTGACCTGGAATTCACTATGTAGTCTCAAGATGGCCTTGTCACTATGTAGTCTCAGGATGGCCTTGAACTCATGGCAATCCTCCTACCTCTACCTTCTGAGTGCTGGGATCAAAGGCGTGCACCACCACAGCCAGCCTGTTTCACATAGTTTTTATATGGGTAACCGAAGCTGCTGTGAGGTTGAGTGCATTAGCCATTCCTATCCTGACTAGAGTTCTGTAACACTCTAGCCTGCCCTCCTGCTTGTACATTCTTTCTGCTCTTTCTTCCACAATGTTCCCAGAGCCTTGAGGGAATGATATAGCTGTCCCATATACTTCTTGCATATCCCTAATAATTTCAGTCATTTTCCTTTCTTTCCCTCTAAGTTCTGCATAGGAAAGAAAACACGTGATAATTGTCTTTCTAAATCTGGTAAATTGGCTTGCATGATTGTCTCTAGTTCCACCCACTTTCCTGGGATGAGGTGCTTTTGTTCTCCTTTCATAGTGGAAACTCCCTTGTGTGTATGTGCCTGGTTTTACTTATTCAGTCATCCATGATGGGTACGTGGCTGACTCCATACCTTGACTGCTCTGAAGAGTGAGGTAACAGACTCAAGCGTGCAAGTATCTCTAAAGTAAGGTGGCTTTCATTATTTGAGTTATATGTCTAGAACTAGTATAGCAGGACCATATGTTAGTCTGTTTTACAATTTTTGAGGAATCTCCGTATTATTTTCAGAGTGGCCATACTCTTTGCATTTATACCAACAGTGTCTTCAAAAATAGAATCTTGCTATGTAGCTTGGTGAGTAACAAGAGCATTAGCAATAGCCTGTATTGTTTGGGGTGCCTCATGTACCCTTCTCACCAACAGTTCAGTGCAGGAGAGACCATTCCCTATATTCATCTTTTCTAAGAACCAAGTTTTAAAAAATTGATATTCTGTATTGTTATTATGAATGTAAGTTCACTGGTTTCTTTCTGCTCTTATCTCTGAAAATAGCATATCCTAATGTGGTTTTCTTTGAATTCATGGGTATCTTTAATCTTTTAAATGTGTAATGCCAAATTTTGGATGGTTTTGACCATTATTTCCTCTAGTATTTTATTTTAGATCCACATTCTTTCTTTATCTGAGCTTTCTTCCATATGAAATATATACTTCCACAGCTTCCCAAGTCTCTGAATTTTAGCCCATCTTTACTTTGTTCAGGCTGAGTGATTTCTAGTGTTCTTTCTTCAATTTCACTAATTCTTTCTTTTATATCCCTAATTCTGCTATTGAGTCTGACCACCAAGTTTTCCATTTAAATTACTATTTTAGTTATAAAATTCCCCTATAGTTCTATATCTTCTATTTACTCATTACCTTATATCACAATTCTTTCATGAAATTTCTTTTTTTGTTTTCAAGCATCTCCAAAATTCCTCTTATGTACTCATAATAGATGTTTTAAAACATTAGAATTAAAGATAATGCTCACACCTTTGCTTCATCCACTACAACTTCACTGCATTATAGTCAAAGCCTTTTAAACTGGAAACAAGTAGGTGTTGGGAATGACACTTAACAAGCAATGACAAAATTCAATCCATTCTCAAGCATAAGCCTCAACTGCTTATTAAAAGCAAGCAGAAAGTGTGTTAGGTGAATGGACAAAAAGCCCTCTGGGGTGATGACACAACAAAAGGAATTTGTGTTTTAACCACTGAGCCAGCTCTTCAGCCCTAGCAAATTGTCTTTTAAGGTCATGTATCAATGTTAAGTTCCAGAGTTACATGTTGCAGATGGCTACAGGCATTAGAAAGATTCGGGGATGTAGTTCTGATTGTCCCTCTGGACACCCTCTTCTATTGCCTGTACTTTGCAGGCTTGTACAGGTTGTGCTAGTGGGCACGTTTGCCCCCGACATCTGATTGAATTTGGTCAGCACTGGTGGGAAGTTAGAAGGAAGGAGAGGCGGTCACATTATTTTATTTCCTCCTAGCTTTCTCCTTGCAAGACACTTTAGGTTAGTTGCCTCCCTAACCGAGGGTCTTAACTACATTAGGCAGTTCTCTCTCTATGTCTCTTTCTCACTCTCCTTCCCTCTTTGCCTCCTGCTTGTTAATACAGATGCTGAGTTCCTTTCCCTGGCTTCTTGACACAGTGCAGCTTTCTCCTGATCTGGCTGGCTAGCTCCAGGGCTCAGCTGTATCTTTGAGACTTCTCTGTCCTTCTACCTGAGCGTGCACAAATAGTTACTTTATTACACTCTTCTCAAATGACTTCTTTGAATATGCTTGTTTCCTGCCAACATTTTCACATGTTAACCCTTATTTTGAATCAGACACTGAAATGTGGTCTTAAATTATATTGAAAGTAACTGGAAAGAGATGATGATAGCATCTCACTAAAGGGTGAATTGCTGGAATTTTTGGAACCACCTTCTTCTAAATAAGGAGAGGGAATGTGATTTTGGATGCTTGGAATATTTTTGGAGGCAATGGAGGACTCTCAGGATATAAGGACGGTGAAAGAATTTGAACTTGGCCATGTTACTATCATGATGGTGTACATACATATCAAAGTCTTAAAAATACAGAAAGAGCAGAAAATAATATTAAGATATGTATTTTGACTAGAGATGGGCTTGATAATAAAGAAGGTAAAAAGCCAATACATCATCTAGTGCCTGTGAATTCTAAGTTGTGTATCAGGGAGGTCTTTGGAGGAGAGAGGGATGTAAAACAGGAGGGAATACACCGGGTTAGTGGCATGTGTTTGTAATCCTAGCATTTGGGAGTCTGAAGCAGGAGGATTTAATATTGTAGGTCAACCATGGACTACATAGTAAGACCCATCTAAAAAATAAACACCAGCTGTATGTGGTGGTGCATGCCTTTAATCCCAGCACTTGGGAAGGAGAGGTAGGAGGATTGCTGTGAGTTCGAGGCCAGCCTGGGTCTACAGAATGAGTTTCAGGTCAGACTAGGCTAGAGTGAGACCCTACCTCCAAAAACAAACAAATGAACAAACAAAAACATCAAAAAACTTAACAACAAAAGGAATAAAATAATCTGATCTTTAAAGAAACATTTAAAGTCTGTCTAAAAACATGAATAAGTGATCTTTCCTTTGCTATTACATTGTGAGAGCAATTTTGCTAATTTACATCCAAACAGGCCAATGCAGAATTTGATATGCTGAACTCTCCAAGCATCTTTGTTCAGGTTATCATTTGTATTGCTAGTGTTGATAAACATTTTCTTTTTGCTCACTGAGGCGTTGAATTCCACTACATGACAGTGACCCAATCAGTGGTTTTTAAGGGGATAGTTTTCAAAGATTTTCATGCCTTCCTACCCTAGGGTGCAATGGGAGATAGTTCCCTTGTTTTGTTTGCTTTGGGTTTTGTTTTTGTTTATTTTTGTGTTTTTTTTTCAGTGTTGACAACTAAACCTTGCACTTGCTAGCTAGGCAAGTGCTCATCCACTGAACTAAAACCCCAACCCTTGGATTGGAAGAGAGAATACACAATTTGGAAAAATTTAGAGGCTCTTGGGAGCAATTCTGGGTCCCTAGGGAAGAGTAATCATATCCTCTCTTTCTCTCTCTCTCTGTCTTTCACACACACACACACACACACACACACACACACACACACACACACAGGCAATTGGCCTGATTTGGTCTAGAGGTTGCAGTGTATCAACTGCCAGCACTGAAAAGTTAAGAGTTTATAAAGGTTGTTCTCCTCCTCCTCTTCTTCCTCCTTTCTTATTTTTTGCTGTCCTGGTGACTGAATGTAGGCTAGGTAAGTGGCTTACCATTGAGCTATATCCTAAGCTCCAACATTATTCATTTATACATCAGTGCTGAAGATTGAACACCACCCCTCATGCATGCCAAGTGAGGGCTCAACCGCTGAGCTGCACCACCGATCTCTTATGAAGAGTTCTGTCCAGAGAAGCTTCCCCAACTCTCTGAGGGACTGCTTCTTGAGTCAAGCACCCTTAAGGGTAGCCTGTGTATCCAATGTGGGTCGTGGTGGAGAGAGCACTTGCCTGTGCTGGCTAATGTTGATTGCAGAAGAACCGCCCGGGAAGGCCAGGCTGCAACAGGGATGCTTCTGTGGAGAGTGTACTGAACCTGGAGCAGAGTGGAAAGTGGTTAGGGAAAAAAGGACTGGACATCCCACTTTCTAAATTGAGAGTGTCTTTGACCAAAGGATTTATTAATTTTTAAATTTCTTATTGGGCTGGGCAGATGTCTCAGTGGGTAAGAGTGTCTGCCACAGGCTGAGGCCCTGAGAGGTCCTGAAGTCACTCAAGTTCAATTCTCTTGGACCCATGTACAGAGCTGAGTGTGGTCACATATGTCTGTAACCCAGTCCTGTGGTGAGCTGGGGCTCATGCAAACTGCAGCTCTCTTGACTCCCAAGCAGGAGAAGAACCACCCCTAACACATCAGCTAGGGCCCAGGTGAAACCACAGAGGAAGTGGAGAGATGAGCAAGAGTTCTGCTTCCACAGTGAGCCTGACAACCTGCGCCAGGGTGATGGAGACAGACACCGAGGATACTCAAAACGCTTGAAAGCAGAAATCCAGAAGCTTCTAAGAGCTCAACACTAAAGTAGACTTAAAACTCACCCACCATGGCTCAGGGAACTTTGTGGAAGAGGGGGTGGAAAGATTGCAAGAGCCTTGGTGGGGGAGTATCCACAGGCATTCCCCCCCACCGACCCAATGACTGACTGTTGCTCCCACAATGCATAGCCCTTAATCTCCATGGTGTACACCAGCAATGCCACTGAGGAGGGACCACAGTGGAATGAGGACAGGGAGGAGGGAAACAGAGGTACCAACGTATGACTTGTGCATACAAAATTTCTACTTGAAACCCCCTGCAGCTTTGTGTTCAGAGAGAGGCTCCATCTCAAGGAAATATGCAGATGAACATAGAAGGATATTCTACATTCTCCTCTAGCCTCTTGTGGTCCTGTGAACACATATGCACAAACACATGCATACAACACACACACACACACACACACACACACACACCATTATTGGAAAGAAGGGAAATGAGGCATGCACCAAAAGACAAATAATACGCATTTCACTTAATTGTATTTACTGGTCAAATTATGTGTGTCTTGGATATAAAGAAAAATATTCAGTGATACGGGGACCACATTCCCGAGGAAGGAGATCAAGTTCTTAGACAATTTCAATGTCATAAGCAAGTGGGCCTCCGATGGAAAATCCCAGGTAAAAAGACACCTTTTCTATGCTTCTTCCACTTCTGAGTTGACCTAAGAAAGTAGGTGTGATGGGTATTGTGATTTTTTCATTGATTCCATATTCTATATATAAGTAATTATTTTCAGCTCGTCCCTGTAAACGAAGTAAAAGTTCCTGGACTTTTTCCTCCTTCCACACATCTCCACTATGCCACCAGGAATTAATATCAGTTGTCTTTTCAAAGCATTGATCGATTTTTCCTTTGTGGACAAGTCTGCTCATATTGTTACCTTTTCCAAGAAAGAAATAGGCAATTGGTTGCTTTGTGCGATGCATGCGTTTATATTGCCCACGGAACGAGTTTTCCAATGCTTGGGCATATTTTTCCATTTGTCTGGAATCTAGATCTAGTTGTTGGTTTTCTGGCCAGAATAAGAGGGAAGCTAGAAAATATGGTTCTGAAAATCGGTGTGTAAGTCCTATTTGTTGCAAGATTTCTCGAAGCTGATCTTTCAGTTTTTTTATTGGCTTCACTAATTTGGAAGTAGGTTTAATGCAAGACAGGATGATGTTGGCCAGGATGAAATTTTGCTTCTCCTGTAGCTGCATTTTGACCATGTTTTGTTCAAATAGGAGTGAATATCTGTCAACTATATATTCCACATGGTTTATCGCATCCTCTTGACTTTTGATAAGATATTCTAAGAGTCCTGAAAACTTGTCTGCTTTTAAAGCTTCTAGGCTTCTCCGACAATTCTCTACCTGAAGTGACAAGCTGAGCTTGGATTCACGATCCGGGCTTTGTGATTCTCCAGAGGGACCAAATATATCCATATACTTATTAAAATATCCAGCCACCTTTCTTCGAGTTTTGGCCTCTTCATTTTGCCTGATGTTATTCCTGGGTTTTAGAAGGACAAAGTAATCATCAAAAAAATCAAAGGACTTTTTCAAAGAAAACTGCAAAGTAGTTAGGTAAGGAATAAAGTTCATGAGGGCTGATTTAAATTCATCCGAATCCCCCGGAATAGCACCATTTCCTGATATAAAGTTGATCATATATCTCTTAGATAGTTCATTGAGGGGGTCAAAGAAAGGAATGAGTTGGAGAATCTTGATGGCATAGAGCCCAACTTCGATCTCCCCTTGGTATCCAGCTATGTTGTAAGTATCATACTTCCTTTTGGACTTCTGATGCATCCTTTCCTTCCCTTCATATTCCCTGTCTTCAGTCTGCTGTTGAGACTCTCTGAATGCATTGGAGGCATGTACCGCTAAATCCAAAAGCTCTGTTAGGTCATCAACTGAAATCGGGCTGTTTCTTCCATTATCATCTATCCACCATCTTATTTTGCTTTTGTAGACTTGGCCCAGCGTATCTGAGATATAAGAATTGTTAGGTTCGATCTTCCTTGCCTGTTCTGCCCACTTTAAAGCATTTTTAAAGTCCTTCTCTTTAAGATAGAAATGTCTTGCCAAAGCTTGGCAAATGAATGCGTTTGGGTGGAAGCGACGGGTAGCTTCAAGCAACACGTCTTTCACGGCTTCATTCCCTTCCTCCTTATGCAGCGCTTCAATGAATGGCGAGAACCAGTTTCCTTTCTCGCCTTCATGTTCATTGCGCTGTCTTATGAGCAGCAGTGTTTGCACATCTTGGAAAAATTTGCTCTTTCCTAGACCGCTCTCATAGAACAGATTTTCTGTTAGCATATCCAGCATGATCTGTCTTTTATCCAAGTTGTAGCTTTTCTGCAGTTCTTTCAGAGAAAAAGCTGCAATCAGAGGGTGAATGATTCGCACTCCACAGTAGTTCCCACACTCCACCTTTATCAGAATTGTAGAGTACGTGCCCATCTTGTCTTCAAGTCTCTCGATTCCCCAGAAAGCCTTCTTGTTTGAGATTCCTAGGAAGTTCTCACACTGGGAGAGGGAAATGGTGGTATCGGGCACATAGGAATTCAGAAGAGCCAGGAAAGAAAAGAGCTTGGCTTCCTTGGTGGCGATGTTCTGTCCTTTTAGAATGTTCCTCACCACGTTTTCTATGTACTCCTCGTTAAAGTTGGTTTTCATGATCATGAAGGAATAAAAGTCTTCAAAGTTTTTATGCTGTTCTTTGATTTCCGTCAATTTTTGCTCGAAAGCTCTCTGTTCTTTGGGAGTCAGTTGCTGTATTAAGGCAACACTGTCCCGCAACTTCGCACTTTTCTCGGGATTTTGTGACCTTGTGCAGTTTAAGATGATCACCAGAGGTTTGGCATAGCGGATGTATTTCTTGGCTACCGCTGTTTGAATGGAGGCCTGCAGAAGGTAGACATTATCTTGCTCTTCAAAGTCATCAACAAGAAGCAATACAGGTAAGTATTCCTGGTGGCTTGTTGCTCCATATGTGATCAAAGTGGTCACCTGCTCTCCAATTTCTGAAAAGTCCTCAGTCTTATTTTTCAGCACAGCACACCTGAATTTCTTCCTTAATTCCCAGAGAATGTGCATGGCGAGCGTTGTCCCCCCACAGCCTGGATGATGATACAGATGAATGATTTTGACACATGTTGGCTTAGAAGTGTCCGCCCAGCTTAGGATCATTGTTTCTAGTCTTTCATACTTGTCCCTTTTGACGAAAGGGGAAGAATAGTTTTCAGAAGAAAAGTAGAAGTTCCACCATGACACCTTGCCACCTCGGTAGAAGTCTTCTTCTTTTGATGTCTTGAAATCAAGTAATTTATTTCTGTCTTTCTCTAAGAGCGTACCTTCACATTCGTTTTCACAGAGAATCTCCAAAGCAGTCATGATTTCTTCTTCCTTTTTCAGAAGGACTGTAGATGCACCAACGGATGGCAAAAATCTCTTTAAAGACTGAGTTAAAGATTTTAACTTAAGAATAGTGCCATTGATCTCTTCCAGGTTTAATGTAGAAATGCATTGGTTTGATAATTCATCTTGTTGACATGATAATCTTGCTTCAAGCAGGTCTTTCCAGTCCTTCCAGATGTTTGGGTGTACACAAATACACAGTATATTTTCCATTCCTTTGAGCTCTTGGTAGAAAGCACAGAAAGTTTCAAGAAGAGGGTCTCTTGCGTCATTCACTGGGCAGAGTAATAAAAATACCACCAAAAACCTCCCCCTTGGCATTATGTCTTCATGAGTAAGAAATGAAATCATTTTCCTGACTTCGGAAGCTCTTTCTCTTTGCCAGGAAATTGGATCTAAAGGTTTGTACTTCTCACTGTCAAGGTCTAACCTGCCATTACAGAAAATCCAACTGGGTTGTTGGTAAAGATTCAGAGTAGAAATCTTCTCACTGGTCGTGGATTTTCCTTCTACAAAGAGACTTGGGAAGTGAAGGTTGGCTACTCGGTTTCTTTTGAAAGCTTTGACCACTCCACTGCTCTCGGATTCTGGATCGAATTCTAACACAGCAAACCACTTAATTTCCTTGAGGAAATCTAAGTGTTTGACTTGACTTGGATGGCATTTATTTGTCACAAGAATGTACCAGCCATAATGTGAATTATCTAACAAATCTTGATTTCCTGTCAACAGTTTAACAAGCTTTAGCCCCTCTCTCTTATTTATATTTGAGGTTTTTTTGTGTTTTTCTTCTGCTTCTTTTCTAGATTCTGCCATTGTTTTTAAATCCAATTTAAAAGATTTGAACGTAGCATTTTCGTTCATGATGTTCTTAGTGTTGGGCCCGTCTCGCACAAAAACAGAGTAGTTTGGACTTTGTTCCCATGTTTTATTTTTAAGGATTTGTGTCTTAATCTGGAAATGGTCATGGCCACAGTCAGAGTACTGTGGGACAACATCTACTTCAATAACAAATCTGTCGGATACTGTGCTGTTTGGTAATAAAACTTCTACAAATCTTGGCTCTCGAATGCACTTCTTTGCTTGTTGGACCTGATGAGGCTCAAAATACTGAGGTATCATCTTATGGAAGTGGTTTATTAGCGCGTGCTTGATTTCCGTGGTGACTTTAACACCAACAATCCTTCCATGGGGTTTGTCTTGGACTCCAAAATGAATGGTACCATTGGTACGTGAATTCATACAAGCTGCAGCAAACGAGAAAGCTGCATTGCTAAATTTCATCTTAATATCCTCTTCCGTGGCTGTTTCTGTGTTTGTGAGGGCTTTGAATTCATGTACTGGGTCAATCAGATTGAGTGGTCCTGTTTCGGGCTGTAGAATGAAACTGGATTTATA
The DNA here is from genome assembly GCA_004024765.1 of Zapus hudsonius. NCBI lineage: Eukaryota > Metazoa > Chordata > Mammalia > Rodentia > Dipodidae > Zapus > Zapus hudsonius. Next base: position 10,980 of record PVHP010008575.1, on the reverse strand, counting down.
ACGATATGAATCATTGAATTCATCAAAAGGGTATGGGAAGCATGTTGGTTCTAGAGAGAGCTGCTTCTCCTGTGGCTCTGTCTCCGCTTCCTTGAGCTCTGTTTTCAGTGACTTGGAACAGTCAGCCCCTGGATTCGCTGTAGCAGAGGCATCAGCTATCTCCGAGGGCTCTTTATCTCGTTGGCTTGGCTTTGAAGTCGCTCTACTTTCTGTTTGTTTTTTAGGAGTATTTTTCTTGCCTTTCTGCTTCTTAGATGTCCGAATAGAATCACCAGACGATGTGTTCTGTAATTCTTTGAATAACTGTTCTATTTGGATAGCTGGTCCATGTGTTATGCCCATATCAACAAGATGATTTTTATTTAACAACTTCAAGATCGCTCCATTCACATCTTGTTCAAACAAGATTTTTCGGTGCTTTTGGTCAATCTTATGGCTTTCTAGCCACTGGCTCACATCCTCTTTGGTCCATTCATCTGTATTTTTTGGAAGGTTTGGCATTTCTGCCATTCTGACCACTGTATAGAGAAAAGGAAAATGATTTAGTGTTTTACAAGTGAAGATTTAAAACAATAAAATTTTCAACAGGTAGTTTATGCATGTATTACAAAATTCCCATCACTTGTTTATTCCACATTCTTCCAGAGAAATACCACAAAATACAAACACAGAGAACTTTTCTTCTCATATGAATTATAGCATATAATTCTGTTCACTTTGCTTCATTTATTAATTTTATATTGTAATTGTTAACTGCGATGTTTGATTGCTGTGTAATTTAAGAATATTCACCTGTGATATATGAAAATAAGAGAAGCTGGGCATGGTGGCACACACCTTTAATCCTAGCACTTGGGTGGCAGACATAGGAAGATTGCTATGAGTTTGAGGCCAGCCTGGGACTACAGAGTGAGTTCCAGGTCAGCCTGGGCTACAGTGAGCCTCTACCTTGAAAAATTCAAAATAAAAATAAACAAATAAAAAAATTAAAAATAAGAGAAAACATGAAACCAAGTATAGTTTGTGAAACTTGTTATAAACATAGACCATACTGTTAAGCATAGTTATAAAGGAATAGAATGATTAAAAAACATTAAATATTCATGTGATATGTATAGAATTAATGTTTTGAGGTATTAATTGGATAGCCCATTGGCAAACCATTCTGACCCTTTTTATTCTTTCCTCAGAAAACCCATGGCTCATGAAGACAGTTGACCTATAGCTGTGATCAGGCATACTTACCTCTCAGAATCTCTTACATTAGAACATGCGTACATAATTGATTCAGGGACTTTTCTATGACTGAACCCCATTGGACAGACCTCAACTCTAGGCATGTAAAGAGAGGTAAGCTTTATTACTTTCTTCTGTTCTATCACTATAAAACTTAAGTGAAATTGTTAACATGTTGGAACATGGAACTGGGGTAAACTACATCTATGTTTCCGGACCATGCCCATTCATTTTTGGGTCCAGAATAAATTGTCTCCTATCTCCTTTGAGGTGACAGCTGTGTCTTTAGTTATTACATTCCAATGTGGAGCCCAAGGACAAGCCACTTCCACTGAGGATTCACCCAGTTGGAACCAGGTACCAGCACTGGCCCCTTGTGGCCAACTGTCCAACGGTGTCTCCTTAAGTGCATGCTGGTGATTTCATTCTGTGGATCAGACCTCACTTGATTTGGCAGATGGTCCACTTGTTTATTCTGAGCTGATCTTAGGATCATTCCTCTTTTTTGGATACATCTTTTTGGTTTGCTTTGAAAGTGTTTGGTTTAAGGAATCCAATTTGTTTGCTTTGAAAACATTTTGATTTTGCAGGTTCAAATTGTTGTTTGCATTCAGATCTTTGAAGGCATTTTTGTTTATCACCATTTGGTTTGTTTCTGCTGGCATTAAGCATTTTTTTCTTCTTAACACTCCTCTACAATGAAATTCAAAGAAGAAAGTGTAAAGATTTGGAAGGTTTCTCCTTTTAGCCCTGCTCTAACTACCAGAGGAAACTGTCTTCCATTATGGAAATTGAGGTTTCAAAAAGATGTTTTTAGCCCTCAGACTAGGTCTGTAATCTTAAAATCAACACCTTCTATTACAATTCCTAGGTCCTTCTGTACCTGCCTGGGAGAAAACAGCTCCTTCCTAGGAGTTTGCACTTGTAGACCCAAACCAAGAGATCAAAGCCCACTTCCAGAGATTTGGGACAGTATAGCTCCAGAGAGAGTCCCATCTCTGCATGATGCAGACACCATACAGTGTGGGCCAGGCACCTTATACAGTGCACTGTAAGATCCTCCCCTTCCTACTTCTCCACAATAAGACTTTAAGCTTTCTCTTTGGGGCTGGAGAGATTGCTCAGTGGTTAAAGGTACTTGCTTGCAAATCCTGACAGCTAGGGTTTGAGTCCTAGTACCTACATAAAGCCAGATTACAAAGTGGCACATATATCTGGAGTGTCTCTGTAGTGGCCAGAGGTCCTGGTGTGCCCATGCGTTCTCTCTCTCTCTCTCTCCCTCTTTTGCTCTCTCTAATAATTAAATATTTTTAAAAACCTTTCTTTTATCAGGCAGTTCAGAGCTCTCTCCCCACTTTCTTTCCTCTGAATCCTGCCATCCTCTGGTTGGCTATAATAAAACTCCACCACCACCCCCCCAAAAAAGAAAAACCAAAAACTGTTCTTGTGCTTTTATAAATTCCAGACCTAACAGGAAGAAATATTTGGGAAAAAAAAAACTGTTATTTGCTACTCCAGCTGGTTTGATAATTGTGTTAATTCAACTTGCAAGTTTTTGATATAAAAAGCTGAGTGGGAACTGGTTAGATCACTTTATTATTAAGTAGGCAGCTTAGGGAGACGCTTACCAGAGAGAAATCTTAGCACACAGTCGCCCTGCTGCAGCGGCAGAACTGGAATTCAGCGTCTGCACCAGCCTCATCCAATCAGCCCTTTCCCTCGGTTACACCTTACCCAGGTGTGTGGGGACCCCTTACCTGAGCTCAGCCCATCGACTGTCACACCTCTTCTGGAGACCCCAATAAAAAGAGCTTTACCAGAGGGCATCTTGGCGGCTCTTCTCCCCACTCTTGAGTCGGGGTGGGGGCGGGGTGGGTCCCAACACCAGTAAGACCATGGTGTCCTTTCCACTCTGGCAGGCCACCAGAGTGGGAAAGGATATTTTTTTTTCTACTATTTTTATGGCCTTTTAATTTTTTTAAAGTGCAAGTCTTTTAGGGTAATTTCTTTTCATGTTTTTTTCAGGCCTATGCTCCACTCCTATCCGGGCTCTCAGACCTTGTGAGCCCATCCATTCCTCTTTCCTTCGTTCAGTTTATGAACTAGCCTTTGTCTGTTTATTCCAGTTCTTTGTTAAAAATAGATAAGAACTCAGGGTTTGAAGTTTAAGGATTTTTCTTGAACCCCCACAACTCCATTACAAGGAGAAACAACTAAAAATAAATCGAGTTTACATTTCCCACAATGGGGAATATTTGATCCTAAACTGGGGTTCATTATTATTTTTACTTTTTTTTGAAATGCTAAAGTCCTAGGTATGTTTTTTTTTTCCTTCTAAAATGTCATAAGTGGGCAGCCTACTTTTGAGGAAGGACAGGAGAATATAGCTTTCAATGGGGACAAAGGCCCAAGGATAACCATGGATGCCACCTTGCCTGCCCTGGCAAGGCAAGAAAGAACCTGCATCTGACTGTCTTGACCAAGATGGCCTAAAGATTCCTGCTTCTTCCTCAGCACACCTGAGTGGGCTGGCCCGTCCTGGCTCAGCCTCTTGACTCTGCCAGCCAACCAGGTCTCTCTCTTACCCACCTGAACCTGACGATGAGGGTCATCTGAACTGGATGTTTAATCCACAACTGGACCGGCAGGTGTGTATAACTCTCCTGCACTGCTTTCCTTCTCCTGGCACCTGACTCTCCTGGTTTTTGGTTTGGTAAGCAAGGCTGGAATGGGGAGGAATCTCATTTTGCCTGTGCTCTTTCCTGCCTTGTTTTCAGATGCTTTCCTGTTTTACTGAATGTATGAGCTTTCTTTAATTTCCAAGTCATCCACTATCTCTTAATCCTGTCTGATCTGTCTTGTTTTGGGAGTCTTGTGGCGTGGGCTCTCATGCATTGGTATCCATGTGTGTATGTATTTCTCCAGGAGGCCTTCTTGTGAGAGATTTCCTTATGAAGGAGGATGGAGGGCCAGGCAAAAGGGAGAATCCCCTCCCGGCTTGGGTTTTTTAACTAGCCTTCCTCTGGATCCAAATTTTTCCTAAAATAAACCATATAACTCATAATTTACCCTTTTGGAGTCCAGTTTTAAAGTTCTTTGCTAGTAAGCATAAGAACCCAAAAGTTGGGGTTTATGGGCCTTAGATCTCCTGTATTTTTGTGGGATTTAATCCTTCCCTGGACCCAAAATCACTTTTAAAGAAAAAAATCTTCTTTTTAATATGTATTTAATTGAGAGGAAGAAAGAGAGAAGAGGAGAGAGAGAAATCACATGCCAGGGCATTCTGCCATAGCAAATCAACTCCAGATACATGTACTACTCTGTGCATCTGATTCCATGTGAGTATTGAGGAATTGAACCTGGGTCATCGAGCTTTACAAACAAGTACCTTTAACCACTGAGTAATCTCTCCAGCCCCTGCATGACTTTCATTAGAATTTTTTTAAATGTCTAAGAAATTATTAAATTGGTGATTTACAAACTAATCAGTGAATTCCAAAGCCCATCTATGCTGAAAAGATTAAAATAAGATTAAGAACATTTGAGAGCTTTTGTCAGAGCTAAAGATAAATTGTGAGGAATCTAACTATTCTCAGTCTCCCTGATCATGTATCTTTCTCTGGCCTTGTCTCTTCCTTTTCTCTCCAAAGAGAATAAAATCCCACATCAAAAGAAAAAAAAATTGTCATTCATTGTAAGATAAAATCTAGAGAAATTACTTACTAGAGTAAAATCATAATTTATAAAAGTAACTCTCTCCTAAAAGAGCTCCCACCCATGTTCTCAGGTGTGCTTTGACTCTCCCAAGTGCCCTTTCTTTTGGCTAACCCTCATTCTTAAACCTGTGCTAAAATATCTTTAGTAAAACCTTCAACTCGGCTTCATAGTGGCTCTTCCTGGAATTCTATGAATTCCTAGATATACCATAAGTTGAGGTTCCTAAGAGTCTAGGCGAGCCCCTCAGCCTGTTGAAGCTGTGCCTTAGTCTCCACACAGTTGACATTTTGGGGGTTCACAAAAACCGATCTTAAACATTGTGGGTAAGTGTAGCCACTGTTTCTCTTCAATAATATTCTTGGCTTATATGGTATCTTAGGTTCTTGCTTAGTGTTCTGATGAAAAAACCCATATATTGTTTCATGAGTGCCTCTGGCACAGAAGATAAGACCTCCCTCCTCTCCCCACTAGATACCCTATTCCTTGGTCAGATGACACAGTACATGGCTTTTCTGGGGAACACCACATAAGGGCTGATCCCCTAGATAGCCTAAGCACTCTCCAGTCTCCCAGAAAGCAGTCCAAGACACAGTGGAAAAGATACTCTTAAAAGCAGCACATTCTGGATCCAAAACATAAGAAATGACAGCTCCTCTCCTAACCTTCCCCTACCTACTACTTCTGCTCCACTCTTTTTGCTCTGTAAAGCTGATAACCTTGAGGCAGTTAGGGTGACTGGACCCTGAAAGTAAATAGTGGGAATGTTTTGGGCCTGCCCTTACAGTCCCCATTTTGCTAGAGATCAGAGAAGAAACTGGCTTCTCCTTACCTCTTGCTTAATCTGTTTTTATGCAAACAACCTGAGTCCCTCTCTGGGAAGGAGTTCCCATTTCCTAAAGTTAAGGTTTAAATTGGATCCTCAAATTCTGGTTAGTTAAACTCAGCCTTAAACTTGACATCATGGCTGGCCTCTTCTTGAGCCAGGCAGTCCCTAGCCCAGATCAATCAGCCCTCACTCTGGCTAACCTGAGCCTAAAGGTAAAGCCCACAATAATAAGGTTATAAATACATGCTAACCAGGTGGGCCAGCCCTCTTTTGTTGGCTCTTCATCTCTTTTGTACTTCCAGGTTCCTTTCCATGTAAGCCTCCCCTACTCACACTAGGGCTATCTACCTTCTCCTGCCTTCTACTTACTTCTCTTTCCTGTCTCCATTCCTCTTCATGCTTTTTCCAAGCCCACGCACAATTTCCACATGGACACTCAGACCACTTCCCCACTGTTGCAGTCAGCATTCTAGCTGCTGCGCAGAAAGAACCCAAGGAAAAGTGGCTTGTGGAAGAATGGGTTTATTTGGCTTAAAGACTTGAGGGGAAACTCCATCCTGGCAGGGAAAATGATGGCATGAGCAGAGGGCTGGACATCACCTCTGCCACAGCACTGGAAACAGCGGCAGGAAGGTGTGCCAAATACTGGCAAGGGGAAGCTGGCTTATAACCCCCATAAACCTGCCCAACAACACAGCTCTAGTGAGGTTCTAATTCCCGAATTGCCATCAGCTGAGGATCGATCTATCAGAACACATTCATTTGTTTGTGGGGGACACCTGGATCAAACTATGATACCCACTCACCCCGTTACAGCCTTAGGCAAAGAGACTCTCCCTATATGTTGCTGTGCAGTTCTGCTTTCTAGCCTCACATAGAGGAAACTCTAAGAACCTTCTCACTACTTATATTGCTAGTTAGCCTTCCTCCTTATGAGAACAATCTGCCTTTAAATCTACATCCTCACTAGACAATATTTTGAAGGAGTTTCTCTGGCTTTCAAGACCAAAATAGACGAATTTTATAAAAGAATAAAAAGCTCTGACCTGGGCTCAGCAGTTAAAAGTGCTTGCTTGCAACCTACCTGCCTTGGTTGGTTCAGGTTTAATTCCCCAGTAACTATGTACTATATGGGTCTAGAGTTCGTTTGCTGTGACAAGAGACCCTAATATGCCCATTCCATCTCTCTCTCTCTCTCTCCCTTTGCAATGTTTAAAAATACCTTTCTGTCTGTAAGTACTTCTCCTGCTCTCCTGTTCAGCTCTCAAAACAAACAGGGAAAATTACCTGCAATAGATCTACATAATTACCTGCCACAGATCTTTTGTGCTACAGAGACTTTCTTACATATCAAAGATAGATATAAACTTTCAATTTTATTTTATTTTCTTGGGATAAACCTAAAATTTATGTATTTATATCATGTGTGTCCATGATATTTTTATGATTATGTATGTTGTTCTGTAAAAAAAGAAACCAGAATGACAACATAAAATTTCAAATAGTTATACACACACATATATATATATGGATATATATATATCCACTTCAAGTTTTCATTATTCCTAGTTTTGGTATACCAACTTAAAATGTGAATATGTATGAATGTGACTGCTTTGTTCTTAAAACCTGTAAAAATGTTATCTTTAGATTTATTATGTTTCATGAAACCTTAAATGTTACTTGTTTGTGTCACTGGAATCTTAAGACAGAAGTTTCCTTAGACTCAAAAGATTACCATTGGATGCATAGATTTTGATGATGATTTCCTTCCAAAACAGATTTTTATAATTCTGTTTTATTTTCCAATGGTCATAAAATAAAAATAATATATAAAAATACCTTTAGGTAATACACTAAAGGTCCTTAATTAGATTGATTACAATCGGTTTTCTTTTCAGGAGAGATGTACAATTGCCAAATGTAAAGTTTTCATTTAAGGTGCTTGTTGGGGATCTATATGTTGAATTTCCTTTTCACAGTAGACATTACAGAAGTTGCTATTCCTGAAAACAGTGGCACCCAGAATCTGGGTAGGCCTATCTATCTGTGTTTTCCTCCTTCAAAACAGGTTTTTTTTAGGTTAATTTTTTTTTTTAGATCTTGTCCAAGTTAAAAAATAAATTACTTTACAGGCATGCACCAAACAAACTCCAGATACACATGCCACTTTATGCATCTGGCTTTACATGGTGTGATACTTTGGATGGATTTCCTCCAATAGATTCAGGAGTTTTATTAAAAATTTAGGCTGGAGAGAGGGCTCAGCAGTTAAGGCACTCACCTGAAAAACCTAATGACCCAAGTTCAAGTCCCCAGTGCCCATGTTAAGCCAGATGCACAAAGTGGTGCATACATCTGGAGTCCATTTGCAGCCACTGAAGGCCCTGGCATGCCCAATTTTTTCTCTCTCTCTGCTTACAAACAAATAAATGAAATATTAAAAAAAAAACTTATCTCCAGCCTCCTGGCTAGAAGAGGTGTCACCTTGGCCAGATCCTAGGGTACAGCCCGTAGGTGTTTCTGGGGGCAGATCTGAAATTCCAGCCATAGGTATGCAGAAAACTCTCTGAGGTCTGCAGGAGTTCCCTAATGTTTGCTTGTGTAAGTGGTCCTGGTGATGTGTTTCTCTTTGCCTGAACCTGTGAAAAGGCCACCCTCTTTCACTATTATGTAACTTCTCCTGGATCTATAAACTTCAAATAAATTGCTCTTCATCCCATAAACTGTTCCTGGTTTGGAGGTTCATCCCAGCAGTGTGAGCTGATTACAACAGAAATTGGTGCCAGAGAGCGTGGTGATATTACTGTGATCAATCTGATCATGTAGATTTTGATCTTTCAGAACTTGTGTGCTGGAAGAAGTATGGGACAGAACTTGGTACTTCCAAATGAAGATGCTGTCCAGAGTAAGTAAGCCAAGTTTTATGGACTATTCTGGTCAGCGTTTATAAGTGTTAATACAGAAAGAATTGTAATTGGAGGCTTGGCTTATGGACTTTCAAAGGGGAAGGAGAGACCAGAGAACTTTGTTGGAACTGTGTTACTGGCATAAAGGCTGGCTGCATTCTGCTGCCTGTGCCCAGAGAGTTTGATCAAGGTTGAATTTAAATAATGGACTGATGCGCTTGGCTAATGATATGTAACTGAGAATTTTAAAATTCAAAGTTGAAAAAACTCAAAAGTTTAAAATTTACAGGCACAGAGACTGGCTTTAGGTTACGGAAAGCTGCTATTGTCAAATACATTAGAAATTTTAAAGAACTGCTATCCATCAAAACAATGGGAAGGATACCTAAGGTGATTCCACCCAGGAAAGACTGAATTGTAGGGATGCAAACTCATTTGAAAGGAGATAGTTGAAAGGAAGGAATCTTCTCTTCAAGATCATGATTTATTTCATTCCTGAATTAACAATGTGTCTGTGTCCTGCTCACCTGCTATTGATTTTGGAAGGATAATGCATGGAGTGGGTCATGAATTGCACATGGTTTCAGGAGCTGCTGCTGAGATGTGGCAAATGAGGCAGGGTGCTGACCCTGATAAAAAGGCCAGTATAGCCTTTCCAAGATGGACTGCAGTTTGCAATGGAGACAGGAAGATATTTTAGACCTACCAGGACTATGACAGGGCTACCATGGAGTGGTAACAGTGACTGCTACTAGAGTCCCATTTTCCTTCCTGACTCTAAAATAAGAAATAGCATTTAGTAATGTCCACAAACCCTACAAATCTTTTATTTTTTATTTTCAAGCAGAGAGATATAGAAGAGAGACAGACACAGAGAATGGGTTCACCAGGGCCTCTAGCCTTCTGTAAATTAACCACAGATGCACGTGTTACTTTGTGCATCTGGCTTTACAGTGGGTACTGGGAAATCAAACCAAGGTCATTAGGCTTTGCAAGAAATCACCTTAACTGCTAAGAAATCTCTCCAGCCCCCTACAAATCTTAATTTGAAACATATCTGACCTTTTATTTCTATCTCTGTAATGAAAATATTTGGTCCATGAGAAAAGACAATTTGTTATAAGATACTGTATTGTTGCCTGATTTCTTCAATGATTACTATCCATTTATTTCCCCATTCTAGATTCTGGTACAATACTAAGATAATAGTACAGATCAAGTTATCAACTATTTACAAATAGAAGTTATAATAATCTATATATTAAAAATTAATTGGGCCTGGAGATATTGCTTAGTGGTTAAGGTGCTTGCCTACAAAGTCTAACAACTTGGGTTTGATTTCCCCAGCATCCGTGTAAAGCCAGATGCACAAAATAGTGCATATATCTGGAGTTTGTTTGTACTGGCTGGAGGCTCTGGTGTGCCCATTCTCTTTCTTTGCTTGCAAATAATTAAATAAAAATAAAAAGTTTAAACTTTCTTAGAATTTGAGTTAGCTACTCCACAGTAATATAGCTATAAAAATAAAATTGGCAAAAAGAAAAGCTAGAATTAAAAGATAAAAAATCTTGGGGAGGCGGAGCACAATGGTGGACGAGTAGTAGCTGCGCCAGGACTCTCTCTGTAAAGGTTTGATTTTCCAGCTGGGATCCAAACTCCGGATCCCAGCCGGCCCTCAACCCAAGCCCACCCTCTCCCCAACTCCAGCACCAGCCCGGACAGGGTTCCCCAGCGGCTATCTGCTCTGCAGAGGAACAGAGAGCCGCCCTTTCCCCACCCCAAGCTCCTGCCATCGCCATTGTCACATCGCAGGAGCTTCCAGAGCCCTGCCAGCTGAGCACCTCTCCCTCCCAGGGGCCCCCTTCCTCCAGCGCCTGATCCTTGGGCGGACTTCTCTCCACAACACCCCCACACACACAGGCAGACCCGCTTCTAGGGCAAACTGACCTAGCTCGCTTCCAGAAGCCCAATCGGGACTGCAGCTGTGGGTGTGGCCAGGCCTCTGGTAGATACCAGGGAACCACCGCTGCTGCTGCTGCTGCTGCTGCTGCTGCTGCTGCTGCTGCTGCTGCTGCTGCTGCTGCTGCTGCTGCTGCTGCTGCTGGGAGGGCAGAGTCCAGTTCAGGCAGGAACCACCGCTACTACAGGGAGGGCACAGGTGACTTCGGCAGGCACCAGGGACTGTGTGCCACTGAAGGGAGGACACAGCAAAGCAGGCTGAACAGCACTCCTAGGGTGCCCAAGTCGCACTCTCCTACCTGGACATGGGCAGAAACCAACAACAAAAAAAAA